>JABASI010003941.1:0-15192 GCA_019776505.1 Tomocerus nigrus | reverse complement strand
CTGACATTTGTTAAAGTATGTAAATAAATTTATGACACGACATACACAATATTTGCGAAACGAATTAAACTACATACCTGTCAACATCATGTCGAATATGACTAAGCAAGGATAATTGATACTAACTTATATTAAATCTATTATTATTATTACAATCATAATTCAGGCAATTGCGCAAAATTATTTTGTGGCGCATTGGAAATAATTTGTCAAATTGTTACTGTAGCTTATTACTGAATTGTAAAGTTTATTAACTATCATGATATACTAGTGACATATGAATGACATGTCACTTTTTTACTAATGCATAATGTAACGACTCCATCATCAATCAGATGAAAATAAATAGTGGGGTTAAGTAGTTAAACTGTATTCACTAATAAATGTAGAAATGTAGTTTACATGTGAGTACGAGTTTGCAAAATGTGAGAACATATGTTCAGAGTGCAAACTGTAATTAGATATGTACCATACTCCTGCGCTAATAAGGCACACCAACATGCAACACTAACCAGAGTTGTTTTCAGTTTCTTTGCACCTTTTTTGTTGATCAATACACATTACATTACCTACATATTTCTTAAGCTTACATGTTACATATTATCGTATTGTACTGAATTATATAAGTACTTAATTGCGTGACGGAAGTGTCACATTTGTAAACTACGGTCGCTCAACCTATAACGACCTAGTGCATAACCTTCAACTTATTATCGTATTGTACTGAATTATATAAGTACTTAATTGCGTGACGGAAGTGTCACATTTGTAAACTACGGTCGCTCAACCTATAACGACCTAGTGCATAGCCTTCAACCTTATTTATGTATATCTAACTATCTTTATGTTAATATAAAGCGTAGGCCCTTGCAATTGCTTCCATGCACATTATTTTATTTAAAATGTAATCAGGTAATTAGGCCAAGCCTAGGTATAGTCTCATTTCTATTTAGATTAGGAAGATGCCTATACATAATAGAAACTGTTTGGATTCCGAAATACATGTACAAGAATCAAGACGTTCTACAAATTCTTGAAATCTCCGGTACTAACTTTCATTCTATTTTCATATTTTCATTCTATTGAGAGTTTGAGAAACACAAATCTTGTTCGGGTTTCGGTAGTAGCCCTACTCTGCTAAAATCATAAGAAAATTCTATGGAAACTCTACAATCGTTCAATTCAATAATATTTACACCACAGTCAGTCACTCAGAGAAATGCATTGATTTGCAATGTAATTGTATTGAGTGGTGCTAAAAATTCATTTTTCTGTAAGATATTATTCTACAGTCACCGAATAGCATAGCACAATAATAAATGACTAAGCATTGTACGTATATTATTATTATCTCCTCCGCAGTTGACACTTGACACAATGTAGAATACTATGCTTGATAGTCTCCAAAGGTGTTCAAAATGGCTTTCCATAAAACGACAGATAGAAAGCAGAAGTGGGATGCAGCTTGGCTTGCTCTTAACGAACAGACTGTCTTTGCCGATGCAGATCAGTCGAGAGGATTTAAGAAGCAATATAAAGTAAAAATTATCCGATGGTTGGACCAGGAATCATTGGATAACACCCAAGATCGACACAGATTGCTTTATTTGCATAAACTCAATGACATCTCTTCTGATCCGGTAACTTTTCAAGGTAAAACACTTAAATAGACTACGCAAACTTACCTCTACGATTTCATGCTATTTACAGGGATTTTGACAATTGTCATATTTAATTATTCATTATCTAGAATAAAATGATTTATCTACAGAAACACGCATCAGTCGATGGGATCATATACGCAAAGAACTCCACGCAACAAATGTCTTTTACTTTAAGAAACTACCCGATGAGTTTTATGACTACAGAAGTTCTTTAGACTACTTCAGTTATAAACACAATCGAAGTTTGGCAGAACCCGTGATAGAGGAATATCCTGCCCTAGAGCAATTTAGAAAACCGTACTATGATATCTTCAAAATTTACAACAGGAATGGAAAGCTAATGTATTTTCTTGCGCAGAATAGTCGTCCATATGTTATTCCCCATAAAGCTGCTTCTAAAAATCCTTTTGGTAATGCTGAATATTGCCCCGATCAGTCACTTGAGACAAATATCATTAATTACTATGTGATTTCAGCTTTCTCGGAGGTCATAATAAAAATTGCAAGCAATGACTTCAACAATGGTTGCGTAAGCCCCATTTGAAAAAGTATTGATATTTCCATAAAATATTGTTAGTTTCAAAAGTTTACAAAATAATAACATCGATAATTTCAGATGACTCCAGTTTATTGTGGAAAATACAGGGTAGGAAGGATACACTTGAATCCTTTCGGGGAGTTGCTTCTAATGTGTGAAACTGTTCAACCTGGAGACACTACTCACGATTTCATAGTCAAATGTAAACGACCGTCTAAGGAAAAGCACTATGTTTTTGAAGTGTACCGTATGACTAGAATGAATATTGTCGCAACTATTACCTGCAGATTTTGGGCTTTAACCTCAGAGGAGCTGAATAATTCACGGATGTTCGGATTATGCTTTAAAGAGAATGTAAATATTATAGACAAGACATTAATATTTGCAGCTGCAATAATTATCGTAAGCAAAAATTCCCTTTCCCTTAAAAAAAGATTCTTCATACTTACCATACCAGGGAAATTATATTCCACACTCCACACTGAAAATCGCATTGAATTATATTAATTATAGGTAACTAATTGAAATTGTATTTTTCAATATGCAAACAGGTTCATGAATATCACAAAATACTGTGGGATGGTACCCTCAAAGATTCTAACAGGATAGTATTTGAAAATTGTAAGTGTAAATTCAAATTATACAATCGCAGGGATTTGAATTTAAAATACACTATGCCTAAAATCCCGTCAGTTGAACAGCTAGATCCTAATGAACATAAATGGAAAGATTTAGAAGAACCAGTGGTAATATCAAAGAAATCAAAGAAAGCAAAAAAATCAGCATTCACAATAAATGTTTAAAGACCGAATTGGATGTTACAAATTATTAACCTTTTTTTGCATACAATTTTCTAGCTTCCGTTTCTTTTTATCAGAAAAATCGAGATTACTTATCTCGATTTAGTGCATATCCATATATTTGTCGATATGTGTAGTGTCTTATTTCGTCTATTTAACGAACTGTACCGATCATCATTAATTAATCCAAAACGAAAATTACATATTGTAGTACATATTGCATTCGTGTGGGCAACAATGATAAGATTATACTCTTCTTTTAAGTTTGCATTTTACATTGCCATGCGCTTCAACTAATTTTCTTGAGGAGCTAATCGCCCAAGGGGATTTCATCCAACAGGTCATAGAATATAACACAACCTGTTTCTTTTCTACACTGTATTAGCTAGCTGTTTCAAGACAAATGTTTCGAAGTTCAGCAACATCAGCAGTATTCAGCAGTACAGTATAGTAGAGAGATGAGCAGTATAAAGTATCTTACATTGTACACATACACATTTCTAATAGTACTGGAGGTACATTCTGTATTACATGTAGAGCTGCAACTTCTTCGGTCACAATCACTAAGATGATGCTATTCAATTACATTTTTCAATACTTCTTACGATCTTCTACTAGTAAATACTAAGGAATTAGCTCTGAAATGGCATTGTAAGCAATATTGCTCTTTATAATAATGTAGGTTATGAAAACATATTTGAACTACCTACCTACCTAAAGATACAAGATACAATTCTCAATTTAAATATGTATCTACCTCGAAAAAAAATCTAATTGTGTCACTTACAAAATAATAATTCATCGTTTCACTGAAACTGCATGGTGATGATTCTAAAACAATTCATGGAAAAAATAGATTTTCAAAAGTGTTTTTGACGATTTGGGAAATTGAGCGAATTTGTTACACAATTATCTATTAAATTCATTGTAACCAATTTAATGTATGAGGTTACTAGCTGTCATCTGGCGTGGTGGTGATGTTGTCTAATATTATAATATACATTTTTTTGCAAATTGGTGATGTAAAAAGCATTTTTTTTATATTTATACGCATTTTTTGTTGGGCAACATGAAATGAAAGAGCTGGATAATGTGCTGCAAACAAAACTCGTTCTCCTCTCTAAAACTCGTCTAGTTATGCATGTCATGTGTAAGTGTAACTACGTATAGTATAGAGGTATGTGGATTTCTAGTCTTTTTGATACGTGTGTATCGGCTCAAATGTGGTATTGTGGTATAATGGCAGAAATGAGTGTCTGTAATATTATTATCACCTGCTGGCTAAGGATAGATATAATACTGAAAGTGTATAGAAGTCTGTACAAATACAACTATGTGTACCTAACTAAGTCTAGTCTATGTCAAATTCACGTACAGAAGTAAAGAATAATTTTAAATAGGTAATAAATATCGGAGATAAAAGGGCTTAGGTATAGTGTAAGTTTAACTGAAGGATACAGATATACTTGCTGAAGCATAATTGGTACACAAAAAACCTAATTGACTAATAGTAAAGCATATTCCGGCAAATGTCGACAACTTAAAATTGACAGTTGTGCCGTATTAGGTTCGGAGAAAGTGGAAAAGATTTCTCCAGATGTCCAATAATACTAAACATTGTATAACTACACAATTAGCGCCGTGTCTACCTAGAATCTAACAAGTGGTTTATCTTTTCTCCAATTTTCCTTTTAAGTGACTAACAAGCTCATTATGTATCTTAAACTTTTAATTTTGTCAATATTGTATCGGATGAGCGAAGCCATATACGAAGATGCTCCAGGAATCGCTATGGAGTAAATAAACCATTTAACAATTGCATTATTTAAAGAGCCTGCTTTGCTTTTGACAGCTACATAATATGATAAGATTAAACTCAAGTGAGTAAACTTCTGTTTAGTTACAAAATCCATGTGGATGCCGGGAAAGAAGACTGCTACTACCAATATGTTCATCCTGGATCAACCTTGTACGTATCATTTCAAGTTCTCCGTGGTGGGGACGGACAAGCTGGTTTTGCTGTAAGACATCCTAATGGACAAATTGTCCATCCATATGCTTGGAAGGCACAAACTGATTATCAGGAAACTGCTGCTGCCGGAGGATATTATGCTGTCTGTGTTGACAATCAATTTTCACGATTTGCTTCCAAACTTGTAAATATTTACATCACGACCTTCAGGTGTGTATGAAAAAATTATCAATAAGGATTTTTGGGTTTATTTATTTGTTTTAGCACACAAACGCGTTTAACGCAAACAAAGGAAATAATAATAGAGAATAATAGAGATGTAAAATTAAAACCCTCTTTTTTGTTAATATTAGGTATGATGAATGGGAAAAGTACACAAAGGAGCTGGAATCAATGGATGTACATGTCACTAACTTCACAACAATGTTGTCTGGTGAGAAAATTAATTATTATCAGCATAAAATAAGTTTTATTAGTGAAAATTGAGATTTTCCAGTTTTTTTAAGCGGTTTAATCAAATTCTCTGCTCAATTTCAGGTGTTGATCAGCGGATTGGCTCCGTTCTTCAACTTTTACACAATTCCAGAGCAAGAGAGTCAAGAGATTTCGCTTTGCTAGAAGATAATCAATCTTACGTCACATTTTGGTCGATAGTTCAATGCATTATAATTATAGCGACTACGTCAGTTCAAGTCTACTTCGTCAGAAAATTATTCGATCCTCAAGGCACTGCTGGAAAAGTGAGAGCGTAGATAGAAATTTATGTGAAACTGTTAAACTTCCATTTTACACTTTAGGAGCGAGTTTTTAAATATGCCATTCCAAATTTAACTACACATTCTCCACACATTCTCCAGAGATGTATGACTGATAGAATTTAAAATATCCCTTTTCCATAATAAGTAATTTGCTTTCATGGCATCGTTTTACAATGTAATCAATCCTTTTCCAAAAGTCATGCTACTATTGTCTCCCTCAATAATAATTTATTAGAAATCATAACTTAATCTCTTCATAAACATTCCAAGGAGGAACGTACTTTTGTTGCATTTTTCTTTTTTGAATTTTGCAAAAATGTTGTAGGACTTCATACTTACAACTAAAGACATTTTTGAGTATATCTTAAGTGTTGTGCAACATATTTTGGTATATAATTCAGGGTTAAAAATAAACCAACATTTTTAACACACGCATGTAATGAAATATAACGTGAATTGAAAGCCACTAAAAGCTGACTGCATGTATACCTACGCTACGCTATTTTATAATGTGGGTTAGAATTTTCCCCAGAACAGAAACAAACTTTTAAATAATTTAGACCCGCAATTCGGAATGTGTGATATTCAAACGTTTAGATCCTTATTGTCTCAATCACTACAAAAAGATGCGTAAATGCATGTATCACGCATAAATTACGATAAGACATCAGAGCTCATTACGTAAATTAATCACGCCTTCTTATAATTAGTTTTCGGGTGCATACTGAAATCCAATGGTACTATGTATTTACAGATTTATACATATTTAAAATATAATAATATGCAACAAGTCACAGCATAGTCACACAGCAGATATGTTTGATAATATAATTGCATGCAATACAATTCGTTACACAATTATTACAACAATTGATATATCATTAAGGGGTAGGACATGATATGACACTAGATGCCCTGAAACACAAATTCTGTACATATAATGTGCAAATCACAAAAATATTTTGAGCTGATAGGAGTACAGGAGGATTGAAAGTAATATGTAATCTGATAAATCCGATTTTAACGGCACATTTTATGGCAAGATGGTTTATGTAGGTAATAATTTTTATTTCTGTATATTTTGTTCAAGTGATACTTTTAATGCTTTGCATGTGAAATTAAAAATATTAAAGCAAATACATACATAAATATATTTTATACAGTATGCCAATGTTTTTGTTTGTAGGTAAATTAAATTAGTTTTGGGATACATCAATTTGTTTACTATTTTTAAGTTCTTTAAATTGTCCTCTTTTGCCAATAAATAATATTGTAACTGTTGCAAAGGAATAAATTAAGAGTGATTTTTTGCTACTGACGAATCATGTTACAAATACAAAATTAATTTAACATACTAAGGTATTATTGGCACGATAAATAAATACATTTTACGTAACACTACAATTATTAAGTAGTATCAGGTTTAACCTAAAATCGAAGCGTATCCATACGAATCCTCATCTGAGTATGATCTTTCGTAGCCACGTCTATTGCTGTTCCCTCTGTTACTTGGACGTTTGTGAGACCGATTGTGTGAGGTTCGAGCCCTTGTTTCTCTAAAGCTTTCTGAATTGCCATTTTCCAAACCTGAATCGCTTCCACTTGATTTTGTGACTTCAGATGGACGTGCTGATACAGCAATGAGTGTGACCATTAGTGTCATCAGTGCTAAATACATTGTTCCCGATTTCATGATTTCTGAAAGCATTACCAATTTCAATCAATCAAAACCAACATGAGAAAATAAAATGCACAACCTTCGATTCAAAATTTATTTTAAAAAATCGTACCTTGTATTTAAGGCTTATGAGTTTTTCAGCTTAAAATCGATGGACAATTTGCAACGATATTACTGCGGTAAGAACGTACTAATTAATGGTACAACGAGCTGTTGAATTTTGTATTTATACCCAAACTTATGAATTAAGCTTAAACTTAAAAACCTATTTCCAATGTAGGTCTTCTTCTTTCTGGATCACTAAGATGAAGTTATTGACTTACTTTCGAAATAGGGCTAATGTCATTATGCTTCGTAGTTTTCCATCGATTCTTACTATACTGAGAGATGGTCATGCGTATTTATTTTAGAACTAAGCAAAAAACAGGACCTATGTTGGTGTCTGATTGCCTATCTATTGTGGTATTTCGTGTGGCCATTTTATCATTTTGGTCTCATGTACATATTTCCTTAAGGTACAATGATAAATTCAGCTAGCCATCTGTACAGTATTAAAATATGCTTTCCCTGAAAAACAATGTTACATGGTGCTATTTAGAACGATTTTCACTATATCGCAGATATAGGAGGCAGAGAAAGAGAAGGAAAAAATAAAGTAAGTAAATGTAGATTAGACAACAATTGGACTATTTTAGTAAAACACATTTAATATTAAAATTCATGACCATCATGGCCTTACTGTCAAACTTTCTTAATTTTAATAATATGTAACTCTGGCAGATTTAAAAACGTAGATGGTGTTTGAAAATCTATGTTAGTCATGTTTTATATCACTTCTGTAGCATAATTTTGGCATTTACGAAACATTAATTACTACGTTGGAACATACAAGGCATATGTATTATACGAGTTTGAATATAGAATTTTCTTTCAATTAGCTTTGAAATAATTATTTTATAGAAACTGGTTCGAAAAGTGAGATGCAGTATAGTCGGTACTTGGTAGGTACATTGATACAGAATTGAGATAGGACAATTTGCATTAACGTTCCATGTCAGCTACAGAATTTCTTTTTTATGGTTTTATAATTAAAATTACTATTGTCAATGGACTACTTGTCATCTATCACTACTCGTATTCACATGATACAGTACGAAAAGGCATGGTGCAATATCTAATAATAATGGCATAAGAAAGTACTAATTACAAAAGTTAAGCATACAGCACACATACTGTCAATATATATGAAATGTATTATAGTTTCGTTGGATCCAAAAGAATAAAAGCATGCAATTTGTTCTTTGAAAGTAAACTCAATTAGCGAGATAATAAGTCAGGAACAAACCTTTATCAACTTCGACCATATTATTGTGGCTGGACCTTGGAATACTTTTTTAATGGTTATTTTATCGTTCGTGGTCGTGAGTGAATTTACCTATAAAAGGTAGCTTTAGATTATAGATCAAAATGTTAATTAAATGAAAATGTAATTATTATAGTTTCTGTGACATGAATTACTATTTATTGTAATTATAATTTTTATTTCCTGACAATCTATGGCTATGATGCAGAGAAGCGGTTGAAACATTTATAGTCCATATACACAAACAATCAGTTCCTTCCACATGCGGGTGGCACTAGATTGTTAAAACATTTCCAATATTTCCCGCAATTAAAATCGGGGTCTCAACTTAAAATTGACTGAAAATTCTTTGTTATTTTGACTATCTCGCTCCGTGATGCCGCAGAAATCAACTTCCTTTGTAGTCATTACTGTGAAATTACTGTGCATATGCAATGGTGATCAGTATAGAATAGCATTTTAAATAATATATTTACATTTAACATTAGTTATATAGATTAATGGACATTCTAAAGTCAAATTCATAAAAATTGGTAGTAAAGATATTGTTTTTATTTCGATGTGTCAATTCTTTAAAATAGAATGGAATTATTTGATAAAGAGAAACAATGGAAGACAATGGAAATTATGTGATCTCTCTAAAGCTAGTATACTTAAACATCGGTATATCAGCACAACTAAAAATAAAGTAAATGTGACCGACCAATGCCTGTTTCAAATAATTTTACGTGCACAGATCACATTTTAGCAAACGAAGCTTCAACCAAGAACCGAAGCGTACCCATATGAATCTTCGTCTGGAGCCGTTCTTCCATGACGTCTGCCACTGCTGGATCTATCGAAGTCAATTCTAGGACGCTTAAATCGCTCTGACCCTAGACGCCTGATGTCCCTAAACTGTATCACATCCGAAGAATCCAACTCCTGATGATCAGGTCCGCTTGACTCATACTTTTCGGCAGGATATGAGGATGCAAATATAATTGAGGCGAAAAGAATGGTCAGCACAATGCACATTGTTGCGGCTTTCATGATTTCGAATTCTGTAACAAATTACAATTCGGTTACAATGATTCCGTAGCCATAAAATTTGCATTAATAATTGTAAAAGAATTGAATGTTTTTACCTTTGGCTGTCACCTTTCAAAGAGTTATTGGTTGGAAGTACAATTCTGGATATGTAAACTGTGTTACTAATTCTGGACGATGATTGAATATGATGAGGGATGAATACTTTTTTCCTGTATTTATACTCAAAAATTTTGAGATGAAGCAATAATTGAACCTATTGCTACTTCAAGGAATATTAAAGTTTTTCCTACTGGAGATGCTTCACTGACATATTTTAACAATGGGGTTAATGTCATCATGTCTTCCTTAGTTCCGTTTACTTGAAAATTCTTAATTAGTCATGTGCATTGTAGACCATGAGAAAGTCATGAGACCTCCTTTCCTTATTTAGCGTTCCGTACACCATACCACCTTTACTTTCGTCTTAGCAGTTAAGTAGCATTAGCTGTCAAGCAAAATGGGACCTAGTCTATTTACCTATACTTGTCTGAACTAATAAAATGCACATGTATCTCGATTTCGATAGGTGATTGTTATTATGTTATATTATGTTAAAGAGCACTTATTGCGTTTCAAATCACAGATGTCTTTTTAATACCTTTTTATAAATATTGTGTTTCTTTTTCTCATGGACATAATACTGGATACAATCCATTCTTCTCTAAACGGCTTATGCTTGATTCGGAAAGAAAGTAGCCATCAATTCATTTTAATTTTCAAAGGAAATAGTTACATATATTGCATTCGATGTGACGTGATACGTGATCCAAACTTGCTACACATTTTCTGTAAAAGCCAATAATTAACAATCATAATATTATCGCCTATAAATTATCTTCTTTAAAAAATATTGTACTAAGTCCATTAAAAATAGATACATAGGTACATATACAAATCAATACAAAAAGTAAGTTTTTCTGCATCCATTACGTTCATTCTTAATTCTTATCATTTGGTCCACACTGGAAATGACATGTTCATCGGTCGTTAAATTGTTATCTTCGTTCTACTTATAAGCTACTACATAGGTATGCAAAATTGAGATGAGACAGGAGAAGACGATGCCCACGCATCTATCTAGTACAATAAGAAAGTTTAAGGTTTCTGAACTAGGTAAGTATATAACATATAAGAAATACATATTATATGTATTATTATAGTATTGTATCTGTATATGCAGTCTACTGAATATTATGTGTTTATCCAACCCATTCATTTTCATTTTGTTCCGAATTAAGAGTAGAATCTGAATGTGTATCGCGACCATGCAGTGTCAATGTAGCGTTTCTTATCAACGATTTTAGGAAGTCAACATTTAACAGTTAGTAAAGGTGATTCAAATTAGCATTTCAAGCCATGTCACCGGGTCAGTATGTGAATAGGTCATGTCAATAGTTTTGTTTTTATTACTTATACTTATTAACTGGGCTTCTATTTAACATGAATACGCTTTAACATGAACATGAAAATAAGCGTATACAGATTTTACAGATACGATAATATGATGATAATGATGACTGAACCTGAACTAGTTTCCATAAATATCACAGAACCCAGAGAGATTGGGATCGGATAGGTATGCAATAAATTGTATTACGCAATGCGTAGCAACGTTAGCAGTGTTGATGTGGATAACACTTATAACTTGCTTATAACATTTTATTTTGCTGAACACAGTGCAGAACCACATTAGTGAATAAAAGTATGTAAATTAATTTTCTTTTAGCTATAAAAGGTTGAACCATGCTGCATCGATCGGAACTTGCAGAGCAATTGAATTATAAATCTGCACAATAATAAGGTAGGTACATTTATAACTATAAAATTACGTTAGACAAATATCAAGCAAAAAAAAGAACAATTTTGTTTTACAATTTCTATTTACCAAGACACTCTTTTAATGTTATTCTTATTTTCCGTTGATGCGAAATTGTGCATTTGATGTTCTAAGGTACGCATTTGAGTCAGAGAAGATCAAAAATGATGCGATATACCTTAGATCGGACCAAATTAACTTTCGGAGAATTATTGATAGGAAATAAATTTACAAATTCTACATTTTCTGCTGGGAATAGCAGTCATGAATTGGAAAAGCAGATGGAACTTCTTCAAAAGAAGATATGGACAACACCTCCATTGAAATCTCGTTTTGATTCTGCCCATCGGAAAAAGGCTTGTCAGATACTGCGGGCTCTCCGTGCCCCAAACGAGCAAATAAAGCGCCCTAAATTCACTGATGATAAAGAAAGGATTTTAACGTATGAGCTGACTGTGTCCATACTGAAATATTCATCGTTTCTTAATGACGCTTTGAAAGCGAGTTCTTTCGAGGCGAGATATCCCGCTCTATTGAAATACGGAACGGAAGAAGTTTTGGTGACCATGTACGATTTGTTAGAAAGGAATTTTAGAATATCACCGATGGATCCCCCACTATCCCACAAATTTACTCTTTTACAAGAAGCAATATTAGATTCACGAACGAAAGTCATGGCTCATATGGCTCGTCTTCGTATCAAGCATGAAGCTGCTACACTGGAGTATCTCCTCCCGGAAAAATTACGTCATCAGCAACACATTGACAAGAATCCTCTTTACATTTGGCTGAATTTAAAAAAGACAAATTTAGAGGAGATAACTGAAGTGTTTCAGACGATCGGCTTGACGAAAACTAAAGTCGAGGACGATATATTAATCCAAGAAGATTATTTTTGCCTTGATGGCAACCATGATGATTTGATTCGACTTCATTCTAAAAGTTTAGATCTCATAAACGACACTACAAATTTAGTTTCATCAGGAAAGATCATTATCCAAGACAAATCTGCCTGTATGTATGTCTACACAATGGTCAAAGCACTTTATTTCAAAGAGAGGATGAATCTTGAAGGTCATTTGCACTCCCGCGCTCAAATTTTGCAAAATTCGCCAGATTCTGTTGGAGAATGGTATGAGGGGATTTTTGATCCGATAGGAAAATACATAGCTAAACCGAATTGTGTTGTAATTACAAACGCTGGATCTGGACGTTCAGTTGCTCATCTCGCATGTCTCTTACAGGAAGCAGTTCCTCGATATATTTCTCAAAACATAAAAATAGAATCTAAAGACAGTCTGGCTCAAGCTTTGAGGAAAAGATTTGCAAAAAGGCCACCATTAAATGTCGTTGCTTTTGGGATTCGAGCGGATAGATTAGAAGAACTTGTAAATTTCATCAAGAAACAAGCAAATATTCTGAATGTTCGACTTTACGCAGAGGAATTTACGGATATTGAACCAACAGATCCAAGAATCGCCGGTTGTTGCGCAATTCTGGTAAATCCTCCATCCTCTGGCTCTGCTCTTAAAGATCCAGTTGCCTATGTGTGCTCAGAAGGAGGTGATGAAAGTGTTCTGATGCACTTGTCAACTTTCGTTCACTCTTCAAGAGATGGTCCATCTCAATTACCCACTGGAGAACAAACGAGATTTCTCAAGCACGCACTCACTTTCCCGCAAGCCAAACTGATTATGTACACAACGTGCTCCGTCCTGAAATGTGAAAACTCGGATATTGTAAATAATTGTCTTCGTGATGCGTTGCAGATGGAAGATAAACGAAAATTGAGAATTTTGCAAGATATTTTACTGAGAAAAGGTTCCAGGAACTATCGAGATATTAATTTCGACTTGGTTGATATGCAAATGATAATGGACGGTTATCCAAAGGAGTTCTTCAAGGGAACGATGATAGACAAAGCTCCCTGTTCAGCTTCTAGTGGTGTTTTCATTGCGATGATCAGGAGAACTGAAAAAATTCTCTATATTTCAAGGAATAATGATATAGCAAATAATTCTAGTATTCCTTCAACTGTCAATAATAAGACCCAACAATTCCAAGTCAGCCAGACACATTTGAATTTGGATGATAAAGCTGAAGAATATTCCACGAAATATGTTCTGTACAATTTTGCAATGGGAAATATCAACGATAGTCAACTAGAAAACTATCTATCGAAAAAAATAGCCAATTATAATCGTCTTCAATTGAACGATAGTAATGCTCTGTCAAAGAAAAGCTCCAATGATCTTATGTCGCAGCTGAAGGCCACGGTAGCTCGTAAGTCTCCCTCACTATCCAAACGGAATTTAACGCATAGGGCAATTGTACAACGAGTTTCGATCCCAACTCATGCCTCCTTGGCAAAACAAAAGGAAAAATGGCTCAACCCTTTCGATAAAAGTAAGGCTACTACCAAAAATGTAAGGTCATTTCCAGGCATCTCCGGTTACCGGGAATCTCGACAGATCAAAAACGCTTCTGATCTTTGCAGTCAATGCAATCCTGGATATAATCTTGACCGAAATTGCGTTTGTGCTCGTCATGCTAAAAAGTTTCCTGATTTTGATCATACCTCTAAAGACTAAAGACTTATGGACAATAAATGGCTCCTTTCGTCCCTTAATTTCAACACAATACAAATACCTAATGAAACCTACTTTAATATGTGCAGATTGTTTTTCATAATTGTATATTTTCTGAGTGTTCCATGCTTCTATGTACCAAACCTGTCGACCTATATACTATTGAATATCATGAACAGATTTATTGCATTTTAACTCATCTTTGATATTGTGCGCAACTAAATACGTATGTTCCTTGAATTTTCTGTTGTACTAGCTATTTATTACCATTAATGGCAATTATTTGTTTACAGTGGGTGGATGTTGTAGTGAAATGAAAGGTATAAATGGTGCATAATGCATTGTATTTGTATACGGTCATAATATATTCCTAGCATACTTCATTTTTTCACAAAAAATATTTTCCTACAAAATGTAATTCTTCCACCTCTCACACCCAAAACTACTTTCCGAAAAAGACATGTCATATTATTGTCATGACATGACGATATTTCACAGATGCGTGAATGTATAAAATAACTAAATCGTAGATGATTTTAAATAACGATTTTAAATGTTAATAAAAACGCAGCACTAAAAGTGCTGCATTAGCTGTTTCTGTTTCAATCATGATTGAAATTGAAATTAGAACTAAATTTTTCAGTAATTTAAATTGAACTTAAGTAGGCTGACCCAAAATTCCTTGTTTCCCATTTCTTCAGGATGGTGGTGGTTTGTTCCGCCTGTCTTGAATATTACAATAGGACTCCTGATTTTAATTAATATAATTTATTCTCCAGTTAAATTTAAGTAAGGACAGAGAAATACAGAGTTTTTGTGCTCTGTACGCAAGTATCTACCAAATAAATCACTCTAAGGTCGCCTTTATAATATTATTGCCGGGCCTAAGAGCCATGGCATTCAAAGCTTTATCAAAATTTTCCAAATTCACACTCAAATATCCG
>JABASI010003940.1:0-15193 GCA_019776505.1 Tomocerus nigrus | reverse complement strand
TCACGGCTTACATTATTAATTAAACAGAAAGTCTTTTGTAGAGAAGGGAGTGCAGGAAACACTGTGTCGTCATCTAAATACCTCACTTTGATGCATTGCGACTTTGCGACACGGTACAGTGATTGCTTTACTGACTGATGATATTGCGTTCATAAATATAGTTACATGGTACATCATATCAAAAATAACATAATAAGTACCTACGTGGTTCACGATTTTCAATTGATAATACGTTTACCTGGATGCATTTTTGGCACTCAATACTACGACATGCAGAAGGAGTTGTAGACAAAGTTTTTTCGTCAAATATCGGAAGAATTTCATCATCCTGTAATGCAATATTCAAAGAAATTGAATTTATAGCAATTATCCACACATTATATAATGGCTGATACTTATGATATGCCTTGTCAAGAATCGCCATCACATCAGAAGTTAGTGGCGCTTTTTGTTAGAGGCATCTTCAATGCACTACACGGGGATTGCAGGACTGAGTCTTTCAAGAAAATGCAGATAACTTTTGGTCATAATATCATAGAATATTTACTTGACATGGACCTGATTTACATTTGAGTTGAGATATCTGGCTTTTTAACAAGGGACTTCACAACAATCTAGATAATCTAGCATAGACAAAACGTTCACAGGACTCTGAACAAGACTACAATGGATTAGGTAGTGAAAAAAAACAAAATTTATGACTGAAGAAAACAAATATGGGTCAAAGTGTGTCGTGAAGTCCTGAAGTCAAAGTGCGTACCTGTTTGAATAGCAAAATAACTAACCTTCACTGTAAAGCAGCTACTAGGTGTTAAGTATATAGGAGTCAAAAATTATTTGCATTTTTTCGGAACATTTACTATTACTCAACTCCTTCCATGGAGGTAGCAGGTAGTCATTTTTAGAAAAAATTGCCCAGTGCATTTACCGAGGGCTAGTCGATTATTTTTAGAACTATGCAAAGCAGAGAGTTATAACTACATTTGTCTATTTTATTAGAATTTTCCCCACTCTACGAATTATATAGACACTAATTTTGGTATAAGTCAATCTCAAAAAGTTGCCGATTGCTCTCCGCGTACTTTGAACTATACGCAGTAAAGATTAAGTAACGAACACTGCACAAAGATAATATGACTTTCACCATGTAAATGGCATTTAGTATTTTCAGAATAAAAGGCACATCATTTCGAATTTTTTAGTAAATTAAACTTTAGCTTGGGTTTCATTTTAAACAAATAGAAAATGAAGTGAAAGTTTTATGTTCGAGAAAATACGTGAAAAAATTTGGCATTCTTTTCGAAAACAGGAAATGTGTAGAATGCACTCTGTACAGCCATGCCTGTAGAATGTAGATAGTCTTTCAACTTCTACCACCTTTGCCAAAATTCCAATAAAGGCTGTCACCGGAGAAAATCTCAGCTTAGGTGCTTAGCCAATACAGCTATGATTTGATTTGATTTGCAAATTGTAACAGTAACTTACCAAATTTAAGCAAGATGTTTGCAGTTTTGCTTGCAAAAGGGCCGCTCTGTAACTGGGATTGTCATTAAATGAATAAATAGAGTCTTCTTTGGCGAAACAAAAGTTGAGTTTACACCCGAACGACCATATTATTACTAAGCAGTACCAACGAAGTACTTTAGGGGAAGATCCAGAAAAATGCATTGTGGTCAATGATCACTTCACTTAGTTTTCTTTCACACCACCCTTTTCTGTGAGTGATCTTGTACCAGTTGTACCACACTCACAGTACACACAACAGTATAAATAGATACACAAATTAAGGATGAGTACTGCTCCATGGAATTCATACGCTAAGTAACCAGTGGAAGGATTGTAGACGTAATTGATCAAATGTTTGCCCTAGGTACCAATCCTCTCGTTAGCAAAATAGCGATGTGCATTTTTGGAGTGTAGTAAAATGATCATTGTTGGGTAGAGAATTGCAACCGCATTTCTGTTCACATTCCAGCATTGTATCTAATTCCAATAACTACTTAGTGTCAGGCAGTTATGTCTCGATGTGCTCCGAATCCGGGTAGTATGTGATATTTAATTGCATTTTTAATCGACTTCTGCACTGAAATTGAGGTAGGTACACAGTTGGTACTTGCCTATAATAGTTTACAAGTTCCAACATCACAAATGACAAATATATATCCTTCAAACTTCTTTATCGATTATTTTCCATCTCTACAATTTTTACTGTGGAGCCTAAAGCAGATTAAACTCTTGCAAGCCGATACTGTTTATTACGGACTGCCTCAACACAATGTGTAATTTTCCACTTGTTGAACTTTCTAACGGACAATGCGTTGTTTTCAAAGTATGCGTTTCAGTTTTTTAATAATTTGATCCCCGTAGAGAGATACACAAACACAAAAACCTATTGTTACAGTTGCAACGTGTGAAGATGCTTTTAATTCATGTCTCTTGTGGGGGAGTTCATTCAGTACCTGTGCCCATCCAAAGAACGTATAATAGAGTAGTTTCGTTGAAATGGTAGAGAATTGCTTGATGTACTGTTGTGATCAACCCGAATAATAGACTCAGAAATTGAATTGAATGTAATTTAGCATTTGGCACCTGACAGTAAAATGTCCCATCAGAATTAATCGGCCTTTCTTCTCAGTGCTCAATTCTACTGCGAAATAGTAATGCAGTATGCATGAAACGGTCACATTCGGTGTATTTTATTTATTTTTCTTTGGCACGCGTTTCCTGAAATTGCACAGGGAATAAAAGGTTTGTGTGCACGAGCAGGCTAAAGTTGCAGTCTAGTGTTAAAATTAATTACTTATCTGGAGTGCGCACCAAATAAATAGTTTCGATATCTGCTTGAGGTTTCTTCACCTCTTCTACTCATGTTAGTCATGTTCCTGTACGTCTGTCTAGTCTGCAATTCACACATAGACTCCGAATTGTTAAGTTACAGAGATTCCTTGGATAGTTCACACAACTGAAAACCGACGCATGAGATGAATCAAAGGAACATCTAGTATTGCGACAACTACACGGCAGTAGTAACTGAACTGTTGTTAACTAACTAGGGTATTAAATTAAAGTGCTATTTACTCTGGTGTCCCAATACCACACTATGAATGCATGCATTCAGGGTAGCAATTGCTGTACCATGTTTAATGGAAACTATATACATGCACTAAAATATCATTACGTATATGGACAATTACTTTTCAACGTAAGGCAAGGTAGCAAATAGGATGCGCAGTTCAAGGCGATAAACACAATCCCTCCAGTCCCTGATACTTTCTTTTCTTTAGTTCATGTTACGTTGCGTAACATGCACATGTATAATATTTTACAGATATTATTACAACTTTACAAAGTTGAATTTTCAAGAACATCAAGTGCAATGTATGCAGACAAATGTTTATGCACACAATTTATCTTCAGTATATTTATTTCTACTTACTACTTACATTTACAGTTTCACTCGAAGTGATTAAGTACATAAATAGATCTGTTTTACTATTAACTGATTAACCTTTAGTGTGTAGATAGTAGTCGGAATTGGAGACGATAATGTTTATCAAGGTTAGTCATTTTTATTCAACTACCTACTAGGAAAAATGTCAATGTTTATACTTTTTGTAAATAAGGTGCCCCCACGTATAGACAGACAAAGTACCTACCTACCTACTTACTTACATGGTAGTCGTAAATAATCGAGAGCAATACAAATACGCCGCAAATGGGCTCTTTCTTATAGGCACAAAAGCTATGATACTTTTAAATGTACTTGGTTTGTAAGAGTACAAAATACGTACGAATGAACCTGATGAGCCTGAGTGTATTTTGGTCGTCTGCTCTTGTGTTATACACAACCACAAGACGGGAATGTTGTGACAATTAAATTTTTTATACGGTGGTAGTAGTAAAGTAGTAAAGTAACTGTGTGAAAATAGCAGAGGTAATGGTTAGTGCAGGGCAGGGAGTGACAATTAGCGCGCACACTGACTAAGTCACTTCATTGCACTGTCTGACAATGTGAAGATGAACTGCTCCAATTTTCTAAGTGTAGGATGGTTTTGACTTTGCTTGGTGTAGCAGACTTCCTCTAGGGAGACCAGTCGGCCCATAACTCTACGTGAGAATGGCTTCTCGCCTTCTCTTCAGTGCTCTCTCTCCAGATCCAATTCCTATCTTGACTGACTTCTCTTTCTCATGCAGAGCACATCCACTAGACATGAGACACGATGCTTGCTCTTTTTGCCACACACACACAGTTCGCCCTATAAACGACCAACTCTTTCTCTTATCTGTCGCGATGTCGCGGAGTCGCTGCATCCTCTTTTCTCACGTCCCACATCTCTCGACGCGTCGCTTCGTTTGACACTCATTGCGCTGTTGTGTGTGGTTGTTTAAAAGCGGACGCGACGTGCTCTCTCAGTCTCATCTCAACTCAACAAGCACTTCAGTGGCTACACAGTCAGTCTTAGGTCACACAGGATCCATAAAGGGTTTAGTGATAATAGGACTCCCAAAAAGCCTTCTTTCCTGTCCTAACTGTTCTACCTAATACTAGTCATGCGAGTAAGTAGATGTAAATATTGGGGCATAATATCATGGCATATAGGTACGTGTATTATGGAGTTGCGAAATATTACGCTGCTAAAAAGAAAATCCTTTAATAGAATAATATATTATTCTATTTACTGCACTAGTATTTGATTTAGTTTCCATTAAGTACCACTTTTAAGTAGAAGGCTTTTCACGTCTCCATTTGCGAATGAATAAAGTCGCTAACTAATGAGTATGTAGTGCCCGCTTAAAATTGTAGGGTACCTAACAGTAGTGCAAAGTCTGTATAAAAGAGTGTCTTATCTATAAAAAACAATAATAAATAATGGTATTCATACGCATATTATGCTTTATACTGTACTGTACCTATATAAAAGTAACATCTCTGTGTTTATCCCCTAACAATTTTAAGAATGAATTGCGAGCATAATACTATTATGTTACGATATCAGTGAATGCTATTTATAGCTTAGAGGTGAAGTGTAGTATTTATCCTTTGTTTCTGCTCTTTTGCACAACCATATTATTGTAGATTGTGGCTGTTGTATATCATTTACTATACTATAGATATATACATGTTATAGGTCACAGACGCAAATCTTTTAGACGAAATAAATATTTCATTAACTGCATGAATAGTACAAGTACAAATAGAGAAGAGACGAAAACGTGAGGAGACACTTTCATCAATTTGTCGCGCCACAAAACCATGATAAACACGCAAGCAACGATATTCTTCTGGATTCTGCTAGCATATATACTTACTAGGATTATAATATAAATGGTGGTTGTAATCGTAAATGTTAGTATTACATATTATATAATATGGTCTTCTGTACTTTTAAAGATATTTCGTAACTTCATTCATGTTCATGATTATGTTCATAAAGAGACATGCAAAACACATTAATTGCTAGCGTATGAAAAATAATCAGACAGAACTTTACGCATGGACTACAGTACAGCAGTAGGGGTAGATAGATAGAGCAAACTTCTTTCTCAGATGCACAGATGTTAATAAAATTACTGAGAGTAATTTAATATGATAATTGTTTGTCTTTTGTACTTCGTACTCCACAGCCGTAGGAATCACACTACACGAGTATGTAATGATGCGTGTTGTGTTATGTATACTGTAATCTGTAATATCACCTTGCTATAATATGCCACATTTCATCTCCCATTTCTTCAAACTCTGCCAATGCAAAATCCAGGACGTCTTGTAATACCTAAATATGTCATTACATGAATTATTATTCTAATTATATTATTATATATACTAATATGTATTGTCTACATATTATTATACAATAATGATATTTGAATAGTTAAGCCGACCCCCGCGTGCGCCTTCTAACTGAAACTGAAATTATACGAGCTCGGAACGACGCATGTTATAATTAGAACTCTAACGTATTGACAAGGAGTGGGAGTGAAGTATAATTATAATTCTCAGGCAAAAGATTATGAATTGTTAACACTAGGCTATGGGATATGATGAGTAGAGAAGATCTACTATCGTCATGCCAGGCGTTTTTTAAGGTGACTGAATGTGAATACTTAATGAAAGGTCAAGAGCATACTCTGAAACTCTGAATAATGTTTACAACAACATGTAATAGGAAAGGAAAGGATTGGAGAATACTTATCGTCGGGAATTTTATGGCTCTTATTCCAAGTTCCAAGGCTATATGCAACAATTACCATACTGAATTTCTCAACAATGATGACAATTCTATTTTAAATCACCGTTTCATTCTCACTTTTGTCCATAGGTAAATAATTCGANGTTTCATTCTCACTTTTGTCCATAGGTAAATAATTCGATAGGAAATGACGAAACCAACAAATCGCAATAAAGATAATTTTTCCAAGTTTTATGCTGCTGATGCTGCTGCTGAGACTTTGAGACAGAGTTAATAGCTTATCTAATAATTTTTCGTGTGCCTTTATCTCCCTGGCCCGAGACCAACAAGGCCATTTTTAATCCTCCTTGTTTTGTAAACATGCAGAAATGAAACTGAATTTGGATGCTAGTACTAAGAATAAAATAATAAATATTATTCTCTTACTCTTACTATAGGTATGCATATTACTTATTAAATTATTTAATTTAATTAAATATTTAATTAAATTAATTTAAACCAAATATTGGTGTATTATACTATTGTTCTCTATTGCATTGCATTTTCAGTGTCCAATGAGGAGCCTTTGGCCCCAGCGAGATAATTGTATTCTTTTAATTTTGGAAAGACGACTCCTTTGCATTGCATTTTCAGTGTCCAATGAGGAGCCTTTGGCCCCAGCGAGATAATCGTATTCTTTTAATTTTGGAAAGACGACTCCTAATTTGTTGAAAATGTAATCGTCAAACGATGCTTCCTTATTATAGATAGACCAAGGGTAAGGACATAGGTTGGAGTTTCTCCTTTGGAAAAAGCTTAGAAAATATTTGGCCGGTTGCAACGGTTGCAACATCATTATTTCTTATGGCTATTGCCTTATACTTCACGTCACGACTCACGAGTCATGACTCAGCCGTTTTTTAATCCCTTATTTCTATATGATGGTGTGCATAGAAATTATTGCAATGAATTTTAGTCATTGTTGCAAGTTTTGATGAAGGTAAAATACATTCAATTCAGGTATTCGATGAAAATGGCGAAAAAGTACGATGTTTTAACCAATGCATAAAAATCGCTACTAGTGTGTTCTGGCGATCTTGGCCAAAATTCGGCGGCCCCCGCCGCGGCCGCGAAGTATGGAATGAGGAGCAAAGGGGCAATTGCGTTTCGGACTATTAAGCTACTACACAAACTGCACGGCTTTATTTATAAGTGCTGATAACTAAGGACAAGCTCAGCTTAACTTACGAAATGATCTTTCTGTCTACAAGATAGCTTCGTACTTACGAAGAGCGAAGAGCATACTTAGACAGAATAATTTATAAAGGAGCCGTATTATATTTCAGTGTTTACACACTCGGTTCTCCGCTCTAGTTTGTATTCTGCATACATTATTTAAACGTCTTAAACGAGTGACGAGAAAGATATGAATCTCGATATTCCACAACGTCCGCGTCCCTCTATTATAGTATAGTCCATATTCCATATAATATCAGGATAGCCTTGCATGCAATGCAATGCAAAATGAAAGTTTGTACAATATACAAACAACCCTATCGTTGAATTCTAAATACAATATTTTATTTATTTATGTGTGAGTTGAAAATTACCATCAATCAAACGAATAATCTCAATTCGAAATTCGAACGCTGACTATGCATTTACGTACAGTACATCAGCGCTGCTGCTTGGCCTGTTTCACTGTGCGTTTACACTGTGGGTCCATATAATTGTGTAAAAGAACCTGGCTGAATTCCGATTGTCTCGATAGGACATGGAATTTAAATAAGCATGGATTACTATAATACATGAGAAGGTGCAAGTTATTTACTGTATCTCCATATAGTACCATAATTTTTAACGTTTTCCTACTGCTGTGCGGTGCGCGTGTGATTTGTTTTAAGCAATGGCAAAATGCAACGGTGCTGTGATGATGTAAGACAGAGCTGTATAAGATTTTGAATTTGTTTGTTCGGTTTGCTGTTATTTGGTAACTATTGCGTTTGAGTTGGGTTAGAAATAGTGTACAATGCTATGTGCCTCTTGCTAGAGCTATAGGGTTAACCTTTGACTATGCAAATGAATGACAAGTCATATTCTCATATTATCTTAAATGATTGACTCTCTTGCTTCAGTCGACACTTTACTATATTTTATACAGTGATAGGATTCACATCAGCAGACATGTCAACCATAAAGGGCAACAAAAAATCACGATAATATTTTCTCAGTTCTACTGTCGTATAGTATTACTATAATTGGAAATAAAATAAATGTGTTTAGTTAGGTAGGCATTACAATTACGAGTTCTTATCGATTTTGTCTAATAAAAATGTGTGTTGAAATTAGAGCAAAGTCTTTATAGGATTGATGGCTAGGTTTCTTTGAAATCCTGACGCTGGCACAAAACGCTATATGAAAAACTGTCTATCAGTTATTATACAATAGTTGGTAGAAAGTACATGATGTAACTATTAGGTGTAGAGTATAAAGAACTGCGCTGCTGGCTGTTCATTACTTCCTATGGCAAGTAAAGCTATCCGGTGATCCGGTGTTTAGTGTAAAGTAAAGACTAGTATGTTTGGATTTATCTTTTATACCGAGGAGGTAGACTTATTGATTTCTGAATCATTAAAAGAGTTTCAGTCTGTGTCGCAATCATACATACTATATAGGACGTTATTATATTTTCGTAGTTGATGATTTATTTTTATTTATTTTTATATAGTATATAACGAAAAATCCCCTCCCTCTAAAATCACTGGTACTTACCTGGCTGCTGCAACCTAAATAATTGTTATGATGAGCTTAAGATATTTACTTTATTACTTTTCGTTCAGCAAATGCTGAACTTTGTCTTTGAGTTGACTTACAAAAGTTACAGACACGAAGACGATGGATGTTAAGCTTATTATTTGTTCATTCACTCGTAGTTAAAAGTCATCTTTGATGATCAAAATAATAATGTCGAACCATTACGCTAATACATATAATATGCATAAAATGTATATTGTCGGCTTCTGCATCATTCTATGTAGAAGCCTGATTTAGCACGAAATGCGAAATTATCTTTCGAGTAGCTGTGCCGTGACACAACTGTGAATATTGCATATAAAATGGAGGCGTGCGCACGGGGGCTGAAATTGAGACAAATTCAAACAATTCAAAGTGATTATGATTATGGAGATTTTGAGCACTTACGTAGTCAGTTTAGCAGTAGCGCTGTTAGCAAAGCAAAGGTCGGAGGCTGAAAGGCAACAAAAAGTAGGTATATACTACTACTAACTAGGTAATACCATGAAAGGGCAGGATTTGTCCCAGGGAATTATTACGCAATATATATAACTAGTATATTTAGTATTATATTTACCTATAATATACTTATTTGTAGTCGTAATCGTACCTACATACCACTATCTACCAGCAACTATACTCCCGCACCTAGACCCAGGTAGTTTGTTATAATACGATGATGTGCAGTTAGTTATACACTAATAGACACTCTTAAATTATGTAAGTATCTGTTTGATGATCAAGCTTATTGTAGTTTCTCTAGAATTTGCAATCAATGATAGTTTTCCATCACGGCATTATCCTTACTGAAATCACATCAAAGTTATATGTGTACATAAACATAATCAGCTAGCATTCACCCCGCTGATGTTTATTGTAATTCTCGTAAATTCAATACGACTCTATTAAACTAATTGAATAGTAGGTACAGCATCAGCAATTGCAATTTTCTCTTGCTTGTTCCAATTTTCTTGAAATAAAAACATGTTATTATGATTATGATTATGGTCTGTTTAGAATGCTTTATTTAATGTTTCCTCTTCATGTAGTCTCTGCAGCTAAAGCTTATTTTTACTTATTTTACAATATTTTACAATTTTTTCTTAGGTATAAATATTATTATTACATGAAGAGCTTTTTGCTGAGATACACTACCGTAACGTAACCTGTAACTTTTGTTATTATTCTTTCTATTTTCGAAGTCTTCCGGTGGGGAGAGGTGCAATAAAAAGATTATTACATTTTCGAACAAGAAGTATCCCTCGTACCCCGTAACAGGTCCCTATACTGACACCTAACTATACCCCTTAACATTCCTACAGCACTATCCCCCTAAACGAAACTACTTATATACAATTTAAATAGAAACGCAACAATATCAATTTCTTATGTACTTTTTTATATGTGACTATTAAAATCAATAAGTGAGCCCGCGTTATCTCGGTAACCCTTGAACCAATTTCGACCACTTTCAGTAGGTTTCGTCACAGGTCTGTATGTATTGTTTTTGCATAGGTAGTTTGGTTTACCTCCGTCATTGCATTCAAGAGTAATGGTGTATACGTGCGGACAGACGTACGGAAAGAATGTGTGATTCCATAAGCTCCCCAACGGTAGACTAATGCATCCTACATTTTCACACTAAGGCATCTAACAACTAAAAGCTAAAGCACTTGACGAACGTTACAAACTAAGGCATCCGACAACAAAAAAACTAAGGCATACTACCGTTACACACTAAAACATCCGACCGAAGTGACACACTATGGCTATGGCATCCGACAATAGTTGCACACTAAGGCATCCGACAGTTACACAGGCACCCCGACGGTCAGAGTCACACACTAAGGCATCCGAGAGCTGATACCGGTGATAGCATCAGCACCTATGAAGTGTCACCCACACAGCCAGTTCCCTCATTTATAAGTGGCGGAGCTACTCCTTTTTATGTATGTTTTTGCAACAGTTTATTTTGGTTATAAAGGAGAGTCACTAATTGGCTACTGACTGATTACAATGATAGCTGAGTAAGTAAAGCATAACTTTTGTCACTTTCCGGTTTGTAAACACTTTTGTCATTACGATAATGTTCATTTTGTGTAGAGATTTATCGGTACCTACAGCAAAGAACGAAACAGAGAACAAAAATATACTAGCCACACAAGACAACGACACTGCAACAACCTAACAACTACTAATTTCCAGAAGCACATTCACATGATAGAAAATGATTGGAATGTGTGTAAGATGCGATTATGCGATGTATGAATCTATGTATGGATAAAATATTATGTGCGTATTGCATAATAAACGTAGATATAGGTACATGTTAATAATGTATGTACGTGTGTACTTATAAAGGTTATTTTCCGCTAGAAAATTCCAAGAAACAACATTGTAATTACGATTCCAGTGTTTATTGAAGCTTAAGCACATCATTGGAATATTCATAGAATCTAGGAGTAGAACATGACATAACGGTAAGCACGGCAAAGACGGCCATCAACCGATTCTCTTGATGGAATTCTCAATTTCATAATCTACATTTTCTAAATCATTTTGGTTCAATATTTCATCAAGTCAAATTAGTTTAGTGATGTGTGATCCAATCTTCCATTCCATTTCAGGTTGGCGGCCTGGTGTCAGTCAATCAGAGGTGTCTTCTTCTCAGTGAAATGAAATGCTATTCCCGGAAGCCCGGAAAGGTTAATCACCTTAAGATACTAGGATGTAATAATAAATGGTGTCTGTGGCGTAACTACCGCGATCAAGTTGCGTATACAGTTATTACATTATAATATCCTTTCGTAAATGCAATTATAAGAGCTTTAGTACACTGAAGAAACATACTATTGAGTTAAGACATTACTAGTAGACCTATATGCTCTTCACACAACTACGCTTAACTGAATCGCAATAATATAATATTTGCAATGTGCAAAGTACCGCATATGGTAAATGACTAAAATGACTTGGTAAATGAGGATCCCAAGCCCAACCCAAACATGTTGCATAATGGCGTGCAGTTTGTCCTGCTAGAACTAAAACTAGTATAGGCAAGGCAGACATACTGAACAAGAACAATCCTTCACACTTTCACTCTAGCCTGCACTGTACTAATGATTGGTACATTGTGATTATGGGGAAAGTCAGAGCAAACCTCCAATCCAATATAAGTTGCAGCTTTTTGCGCCTGAAGGTCTCGAAGTAATGGCATACTAATTCGACAGATAATATTAATTCCTTGAATGACCCCATTTTCATATTTAGTCTTTCTTTAGAAGTATTAGTACTTTTTAACTCATTGGTCCAATGAACCTCTATATATGGCACACAGAAAGTTTGAACTATGTATGTAAATTCGTTCAAAAGTTATTTTGCCCAGGGACGAATCAACGGAAGGACAGACAGATAAGGCATTCCTATAAAAAGCAGCTACGCTACTCTGAATAATGTATAACACGTGCAGGTGTCTATTGCAACTCGAGTAAACGAGCCGCCCTCATTCAAGAGATGCACTGGACTGGACGTGAAGCGACTTCACAAACGGCAACCGTGACACGTCGTCGATGAGACAAAATTAAAGAAATTCTAGACTGTTGCGCTAGTGTGGTTAGTCTGGTTAGTCTGGTCTGGTTAGTGTAAAGCATGCATTATGCACATCCGACACGAGCAGAACAATGTTATAATATTACATTAATGACAGAGTCAAACAGATTGAGTTCCATAACTTCCATATCATAGCATACTTGACGTAAATACCACTACCAGTTATAAATATCATTCAAGTAAAAGTAAATGACTTTCACTTGATTCTATCTAACGCAAAACGCAATTCAAATCTGTGGTGTTGAGAGGGTTGTCTATGGATGCAATGGGAACTTGTCCATGCAACTATCATTATTCGTTGCAACATTTTTTGACAACATTATGCTATCTCCTCCAGAATAGTGGTCGTAGAACTACAAGATTATAGTATTACTGGAAAGTTGGAATGTTCCTATACCTAGACATAATATCCGTCCAGTTTTGAATTTTTTGTCCTGATTTTAAGATATCACTGTTTTAAATTTATTTTTTTTATTTCTCAAAATCAGGCATCAGGGCAGAAAATGAAAAATGCAAAACTGGGCGGGTATGTGGGAGCGTTCCAGCTTTGCAGCAATATCAATCTTGTACTTCTACGGCTACTTAAGTATTCCATAACATAGGACATAATAAATTATGATCGTCAGAGGAGTTCTTTATTGTATTCATCCATCGACAACCCCCTTAATGCTGGTTCCCCAAACATGTAGCCACATTATGCGTGCAAAATTTAGCATTTTGATCATAATAATATGGGCTAAACATAGCTTTAAAACATTGTTAATAATTATATTATCTTCATTTGGTTATAGTGTTATATAGGCAAGCTACACATCAAAATTATTTACATCAAAATAAAATTACAAAATTCTTCTTATGGTTCTGTTCGAACACAATATTATGGGTAAATGGTTCAGGGCCAGCAGAGATCTTTCAATCTTTCTCCTTCATGTCTGGAGCATATTTTTTACGAGCCAAATAATATGCATAGTGATAGTGATAGCATAATATGTAGTAAATAAATTGTCCGCAGAACTCCAAAGGTAGGTAATAATATTATATTCTGTGAGTCTGTTCAATCTGGTGAATAAAATTTTATTCTTTTCACTGCAACCTGGTCGTTTGACTTTGAATGACAATAAAACTTTTACAAAACCACTTAACCTTGCTCACCTCACTCTGCATCCCATTAAACCTTGCGTTGTTTTTCCTCTCTATCCCCGGGTCACGAGGTCACATGAACAGGGTGTGCATACAATATACCTAACCATAAGTGCATTATCGCTGGCAAGTAGGTATATATTAAACATAAGCTGGCAAGTATGGCAAGTATTATAATCCACAGCACAGCCGCCAATACAAAATATTCTATATCACTGATACCTAGGTATGTAGATTGCATTTTATGGTACCTACTATATAGTAAAATCAATAGTTATATGACAAATAATTTAATCGGATTCTCTGCAATGATTATTAATGTAGTATGTAGCAGTAAATTATGGTACTGTTACTATTAATCCAAATCACAACTCAATTCTGACTCCTTTACTTATAATAGAAAATTGCTATGCTATTTGTATTCATGGTAAATTAAATGGAATGCAGAAACTCGGTCGTCGGCACCTTATAATATTGAGACATCCTGCTTGTACAGTCTAAATAGTCACATCACAAGAGTCACAACAAATAAAACATGTCCATGAATATTAATAAAGCCAAAATAAGTTGACATTTTCAGAGTTATGAGTAAAGTTATTATAACAGTTTACATATATGTGTTTCATTTCCCACACTTCATATCCCAATTTGCTACCTAGGTACTTGACCCTTTTGATTCTCACTTTTCCCACTGGGAAATTGGGAAATTGGGATGGGAAGTCTCACCTCACGAACGATCAACACTGCATGAGAATGGTGCAATGGGGAAAAAAGAATTCCAATTGAACAAGTGTCTATTTTTAATTTTTTTATTGCACCTTGTCCCTCATTCTCGTCATTAGGCAATCGTAATTTTGCAATCGTACTTATCTGTAAATGTGTCAATGCAATGAGGATGACATTTTTGTATTAGGTTCATATAAAGGTTGCCATAATTAACAGATAATTGCATCACTATTATTTAAGATATTGTTAATGTGTGGGTGTGTGTTAATATAGAGATTATTTATTGAGTACACCGAGTACACGGTACACGTCCTGTCCTCCACTACACCAGCTACGTTCTTTCTGCTCCGTAGTTTTGGGGCAAATAAATATATCCGTTCCTATTTTATGCGATTATTTTTAGAAACGTACGTAATTGCCACAAATTGTCAAAGAATGGGAATTTGCACATATGTTATTTAATGAATAGTGAGACAATTAAAGGCACTGTAACTACTTGGTAATTACAACCATCTAATTGTGCCAGTTAAACGGGAGCTTTCGTGTTTGGAATAGTTTGGATCGGATGGAATATTTGACATAATAATATATACCACCTATGCATGTCAGCGTCTGATTTGTCACCAGTTGGATACCTGGATTCATTTCAGTTTTCTAGCGAACTCTTAAGACTGTGGCCTAGCTATAATCTAGCTATAATGAACAAGTGTGACATACAAAATACTTATTTAAAATTTTAAACTACCATATACAGT
>JABASI010003939.1:0-15194 GCA_019776505.1 Tomocerus nigrus | reverse complement strand
AAAGACTACTTTTACTCGCAGGAAGACCGGAAGACCTCAAATGGGATTGAAGTTTTAGAATATTGGAAACTATAAACAGTACAAACAGATACATGAATTGCTAAAATTACGTCCTTTGCTCATTCATTCAACTCCGCTCGTAACGTAAACATGGGAAATAAAATTCCAAGGGGGTGGAAACTTGTCATGGCTAATCTTACGTATGACAGACAAGTAAACCGCACTGCTGTTGAAAAATAAGGTGATGACTGAATGGTAAACGTCTTCACGACATTTTAGCACGACATAGAATTTACAACGTGAAAAGGTATATATGACAGCGGTTATGTATATAAGTAATACAACAGTTCACACAACGAGCTATTTCTTTAAATAATCCCATTGCGTGGTACAAGTTCATAGGAAAACGGTAATGAAATGAGTGTGTTGAAACAGCGTAAATGTTCTAAAAACAACTGAAAATAATATATTGGGTTCAGATATTTTTATCCTGAAGCAACGGTTTTGGAAGTGCGTACAATATTATGCCGTTTCGATTTGAGGGCAATTATGCGAAAGCCTAGAAGAAAAGTCAATACTGAATACGCGCAATAAATAAAGCCCACATAATGACACACAACACTGAAAAGGTACTCGGATGACTCGGCACTCCGCTTATATAAGTCAGAGTTAAAGCACAATACATAAAATCAGCCTACAAATTACTAATTGTTTTATACTTCTGTCAGTATCAGATAATCAGTTCGGATTAACTATTAACTCCTACTGTTGACTCATTGACTCACTCTTCCAATGTTTATCCTAGAATCTAAATCAAGAATAATCGCTTTGCGATTGTTTTCGGATACTATAGGTATAATCTTACAGGACAGAAAATGCGTCATTTCAGGCAGTTAAAGTACCCTTTCTGCCGCTAACGATGCAATGTATTTCACTTCACAATGCAATGGTACAAGTGACAAGGTAAAGGGACTGAACAAACATATATCTAAATACTATTTGCAACTAAGGCATATGTACATACTGAAAAGTTCAATTGCTTTACAAAATCTTTGCTTGCTCGGCTATGACTGTTAACACTTCACGTAGCAGCGTAGCACTACATTTTCCTTTCGGATTATGCAAAATAAGAAATACGACCATTCGCCGATAATAATAAATCGCAAATTATTTTCTTTGCTAGACTTTTTTCTGTTTAATAATAATATTTGTACGTCCTAAATAGACCCAGCTAGCCTCCATAATTTCAATAACATATAGAAATTTTATATGTGTAAGTACTAAGGTCTTTGGCGTAACTGTAAAATGAAAACCATGCATAGCATGCTGATTAAATAATGACTATTTCATGTCTCAAGTTCTCAAGTACCACCTGGCAAACAATACGCTTCATGAAAACAGGAAACGCTGAAAGGTGAAGGAAGACTCTGAAGTCTGAAGACAATCAAGAATGAAAACACAATTGGTAGGTAATAGGTACCCCGAGACAACGTTATTATTGGCATCGCTGATGCAGCTTTACTTAGATCTCCTGTCAACGTAACAAGAGCCAGACTGAATTCGATAGACACTAACGAATAATTAATTTCTAATCTCCTAACTCCGAGCACAGTGTGCTGTACAAGTCATTGAACAGATTGAATCCCTTCGTTTCGAAGCTTTGTATTTCGCTTTTCTCCAGAATACAAAGGTACCTAAAGCCATATAAATCACAACAACAGAGCAATAGGAGGAGTCCTACAGAAATTGCTATGTACAAAAGAACAGCGAACAAAGAGAAAGCGGATTGTAACATGAGCAGGGAAGAGGGAAAGTAAGATTCTAGAGATAAAATCTGTGTATTCCACTGCTCCGTAAATAAATACCTAGGTACTTACCTAGGGAGACTTCTAGATTGCATCAGCGCGTATAATAAACACACTCGGAATCCCAAAGCCTCAAAGGTGGACTTGACGTTGAGGTGAGCAATATTTAAATTGTGATTTACGCTCCCCTACCGACTTTCTTTCATCCTAATCTAATTTTCATAAGAATATTCCCAAACTAATCCTCCGGATTCTCCGGTAAGTGAGTGGCTCACGTAATTGCAAACAAGCGTAACACTACATTTTCCCAGAACAGAACTTATTTACCAGGAGATTACTATAACGAATGTACATGAAAATCATGACAAATCCTCTATTCGCTCAATCCCTACAAGAAAATTGTTAATATAGCAGCAAGCAATACTAATCCCATCTTTGCAATCAGGCACAGTCAGACTTTAACGCTTATTCTGTACTTACAGGAAATGATGACATTATTTCTTAATCCTTACACTCTGCGTGCAGTCAGTAGACACGATATGAGTAAAATTCTGATCTGTATACACTGAATTGAACCACATACTTACTATTTCTATATTATTATAGTCATAGGAGTTTATATCAAAAGCCGAAGCCAATGGAACAAATACAAAATAGGCAATAACAGCAAGAATTGTTCCATTTTGCAGATGGCAAATCTAATCGACGTTGTATATCGATTTTCAGGTAATTTTCAAAATTCCCAGGGCACGGCTGTATATCCTAGCTTAAAGAAGCTTATATCGAATAGGATATCTTGAAGTAAATATGCCGTGAATTACTATTGACATACCATCACGCTCGCTTTTGGGTGTTGCTAGCTAAGTGTTAAGATGGTGTTACTACAATAAAGAGTGTAGTACACCGTACACTCTACATACATACCAATCTATTATAATTTACGATGTAATATGTAACTGAAAAATAATAGAAATAGATTAATAGGACTACTGTAAGCAAAAATATTGTACAGACAGTATAGTAATAGAGTATATGAATTAGTACCAATATTGTAAATACAATACAAAATACTAAAATTATTATGTCTACCATAGAGCACAAAGCAACTAAAATTACGATTTGAAGCTGACTCCTTGAAATACATAAAAGTATTTACTGTAACAATAACGAAGACATACAAGATTGGGTAGGGAATAAATAGGTAGCGAAGGGACGCAACTGCAAAATCAAAAGTGGCAATACGTTTCAGAAGAGTCTACAATAAGGTGCACTAAGCTTAGTGTGAAACCCCAATTACATGCATAGGGGAACTTGGTACATAGACATTTATCATTTAAGCTGATATAGTGTAGTCGAAAAATATTAGGTACTTAGACGCTAGAAACTGGGTAAGGAGGTATATTGGGAAGAGTAGCAAGAGCGTGGAAAATTAATGGTTATTGCAATACCTGAGATTGACTCTGGCTACGGTCAAACGAACGATAGCGAAGAGATCCCGGTGTGTCAATAGTATGTTGTCGCGTAAGTGCAGCATGTGGGCTAAAGGAGCTCTGCCGAAACCACGGCAGTGAGATTTTGCGACGTGGTTTACTTGTACTGCCTTGCTGATTACTTTTCCCTGCCTTATCACTCATTTTCACAACTCTGTCTCTTATAAATATATAGAGAAAAGAATTCCAATTAGTTCTCTACTATATGGCAGTGAATTTACTGAAGAGGCTTTGAGTTGATTGTGAGAAATCGAGGCAAAATGGGAAGTCTCACGATGAATTACTTAATACTTGAGCCTTACTCCTTTCCTCGTCTCAACACCAAATCGAGTTTAATGCAATCTTCTGATAGGCCTTCGTAATTTACTCTTTCAGTCTCTTAATCGCTTCACTTTCACCGCACTGAATAGGCACAGATGAGCCCTAATTCCTAACGGTTTTTGTAAGTATAGAAGAGGGAATCTATAGAAGACGATTGTGTACAGTGTAGCTATATTACTCTATACACAGGTCAACTTCTGCTGCATTCACTTCCGATAATTAACACTTTCACATTATGCACTCTTATTAGTCTACATTCCCATCCTCCAGTGTATTTTATATTAAAGCCAGCCGCGATCATTATTGCGTACTTACGTTCAGTATTAAATAGCTAGCTAAATACGTCCTAGCATAGTAAGTATATAAAATAGAGGTGTAGTGCAGCAACTACTTTTCAATTAAGAAATACTCTAAGAATGAATGAACATATTATAGCTAGAGCACTTCTGTGATTATATTAAATGACAAATCACGTCTACTACATCGAGCGATATGCATATACCTTTCATTTTTTAGTAAAACTTTTAATGCCATACGTGCACCCATGTACACTAGAGTCAAGAGTAATAAAAAATTCAAAAGGTCTAAAACTGTCTGAAATTTTGCAAAGTGATCATTTCCAGAGTGTGTCCTTAAAAACGTCAATATAGTGCACACCGTTTTCACTTTACACGATAGGACAGGAAAGTTCACTACGTTTTAGTCACGTGTTCATTAGCACAAATTAATACTGCTCCATAGTGTTGAGAAATAGATAGTCCGTAAATGAAGAGTCGTCGTGGAAAACTGCGAATTCATTAATTTGACTAATTTTCGATTTCACTGTGTTAGAGAGTGAGAGGGATTTTCGAGAGCTAACAAGCGGAATAGATTTGAGTGACATTCAGCATTCAAACGTTTGAAGTATTAGTAGTTGAAGTGATAACCACAGAATTGGGTCTTTCCCTCAATAATTGCACAACCTAATTATGAGTCCCTGTCCCTGATAGCCCTCACACTTAAAATTCAAGATTCGTCTTGCTATTGATTGGCTCATCAATTATTGAGAGGTTGATCAATAGTAAAAAAATGAGTGGGTAAACAGAAAAATAGGTGAATTAGATATAAAAGAGAGTAGCGCACCGCCAGGAAGAGGACAATCAAATTGCACCTTTCACTAAAATGTACTACTTAGGAAAGGATTGAACTTTCCCATCTCTTCATTCCCGACAAAGAAATGGACGGAGAAAGTCACAAATTGACAAAATGACGTGCGGCACAATTACACAAAGCAGAGGATACCGCCCACAAACCAAATAAGAATTGTCAATTTAGTGACTGCATAGAGTAGACGAGGCGAGGCTTGACGTTCAACTGAATTGGGCTTCTTGAAGAAGTGTGCTAGTCCAAGCGAAGCAACTCACTGTCTGCCGACTTAAGTTTTCCAACAAGAGAATAGTTCTAGCTAGTCTGCCTTCCCATATAGCCAGAGTCGACAAGTAGACATCTATTCATACGTTTGTTTGGTTGGACTGGGCTCAGGGAGATACCCAGTCAGTCTTTTCTATCTAATACACCTAAAGTCAAAAGCTTTCCTATTTTCTGAATACCTAGGAGGTAGGTACTTGCTCCGCTTTCATGTACTTTACTTACCCACTCCACCTTTTATCTGGCTAACGCGTATGGGCTTATACTAAAGGCATGCCAAACGATGTGTACCTAACTAAGTTCTTTCCGCAAACTCAACTCAATTCTACTAAAGTTCTATCTACTACTAAAATGCTCTTATTTCATGTACAACCACGAACCATTGCAATATCAATGTATGCGACTAGATATGACACTATTACGGATATCTTCTACTAACTGTGAACATTATGTCTGTACGTAGGTATTTTACTAGAGGAGATCACACAAATATGTAGATATACGTACACACAGTTTGCCAGTATAAAGTTGTGGTACTTTTACTGAGACACAAACTACAAACTAACACAGTTTAGCAAATTTTACTGAAAACCTTTTCCCTTTAGTTTTACTTTTATTATATTATTATATTATCCACAGTACGAAGAACGTAAACTACACTGAAACTTCTTCAACTCCCTCCTCCCAACAAAATAAAATTACAAAAGCAACGGCATGTGAGCCAACGGTGAAACAAGACAAGAGAGACAAGAATTTCAAGAACCTACCATGCCTAACAACAACCAGCAACTCTCTTGTTACATATTTTACATGCTTGCACCTGATGACTAGCTAGTACTTTTGAGTGTAGTTCTTCTAAGTGCAGTACACTGGTACATAATGCATAGCTGAACACATAAACAGGTACCTTATCCTGATTTTGTATCTAGTGCACACTTCTGCTACATTGTAGTACATAAACATTATGATGTCATTAAATAATAGCACAATAGTCACACAAGTCGGCACTCGACACTCATAATACACATCAATATTTAATCAAATCAATCTTCCGCCTAACACCACATGCTACTAAACCAAAACGTGGCACTCGGCACTCCCCAGCATCTTTTTACAATACTTTTTACATTACCCGTACACGTTCTGTCCTACAACTTCACCACCACGGCCGCGTTAACGTCAATTTTCCCTTTCTACCTCTTTGCGCAGACCTTCTGCATCAGGAATGTATATCTAACTGGAAAACTCTGGAGATACCGTGCAGTGCCAGAATGCAAACTTGAGCCTGCCTGGCCTGGCATTTACCTACACGTAAGTCTAGTACTCTACTAGAGAGTACTACACATAATATTTTACCTACTACTACTAGAACACTGCCAGCCTGACAGAGTGCCGTACGAGACAAGAAATCTCGATTCCCAGACACACACAAATTCAATTCTAGGTGTTTGTATTGACTTGCAACGGAATTATTGAATTCAGGGCAGGTATTTGGACGGACAGAGAAGCCCTTTCAATTCACCGATCTCATCTGAACCGAATCTACTGGCTTGTCATTTCAATTCCCGGCAGAATTTACTGAAATCTGAGTCTCTCTTGAGTCTACAACATTGCTTTGCTCTTAGCTCTTACTACACTAACTATAAAATCCGTTGAAATGCCTCTATTGACCATGTCCTTGTCAGTCTTAGTCAAATCTCTAGATATATATATATGTAAGCACATTTTTATACACCATAGCCAGAATTGGCAATCAACTTACCTCAATCCAATAGACGCTTACTTCCTATGAAACTGTCATGAAAAACTCAATGAACCATTGGAAACTCAAGGGGAATCTTGGAGGCTATAAATTCTGATAATACTCACAGCGAATCTTCAACTCGAGTATCCACAAACTATGCAAACATGAATAGGAAACAAAATATATACACCATTGTATAATGGATACTATCTTCCTCTTTCCCCTATCTATCTACCTATATAATGCTCTATACAAAATACACTTTTCCATATTTGAATATCTACGCAGTATCCCGGATTTTGCTGGATTAACCAAAACTACAAATACTCTAGTGATGCTCACAGAAGTACAGATGCTCACACACTTACGATGAATCCTCTCAAAGTCTTAAAAAGGTTTTCACATTGATCCTCACACCCTCGTAAAACATTTGCATGAAACAAACAAAATTATCCCACATGTGGAGAAAGCAAATCCAATTATACTTACAAAATAGGAAAACTTGGAAAAAGCTATTAAATGGAATTTATAAAAATTACAAAACAATTTTTTTTCTTGCTAGATACAAAGAGATATGAATACTTTCATCTTTTTAACCAGATTTACACAAGATTCCCATTCCCAATGCTAATGCCATTATCTGCAACTGAAAGTCTTACTCATGCACAGTATTTCTCACATGGCTACCTACATATTCATGACATACATAAATAAAGAAATGTAACAATGGGGCAGTGACGAAAGTTAAACATTTTTGCCAAAAATATCCAAATCCAACCTTTTAACTCATGAAGCCTGTAATATCCAAGCTGGCAGAAATAAAATACTTTTTCGATGGCTTAAGGACAGTGCACTGCAATTAACAACCTGTCAAACTAACCCCATCTGCCCAAGTTTACTAATTTTTCATCTGCAGCTGGAGAAAAACATCAAAAAGGATGACAGTTTGAACACATCCTTCGTGCAATAATGGCTCTTTCTTTTTTTCACATACTTAGACATTGTATTGCTAAATAAACAGAAGATAAGAGGTAACGGCAAAAGGAGTCTACTAGAAAGAAAGGTCGTTGCAATATCTAAGTATATTGTGTACGTATACCCTTTGTTTTTTGCTTTCTCTTTTCCCCCGACATACAACAAAAGCAAAGCAATGCTTTCATTTGGAAAACGCTGCCCACGAAATCTACAATCTCTGTCGGAGTAAAGTATTCTTAAGAAGTTAGTTTCCGTCTTTCCACGCAACTTTTGCCATTCACAACATGCCTACATCGACTAAGTACAGCTCGTAGTCTACAGACAATGAAACTCAACGAAATGAAGTTGCCTATTATTATATTCAGCTATCAGCTACCTACTCTACAGCGTCGACAGGAAAATATTCTGGGATCTTCTGTTCGTCTTCTTTAATACTATACGTACTTATGATGAGAGTCTCTTAGCAATAGTATCATACAATGAGAAAGAGATGAGCCAGCAAGATAATCGTGAGAACAATACAGAGTGTACATTAAGAATCCTGTGTTAGTTGACAGCAGCCAAGTACTAGAGCCCAGAGCCCAACAGATCACTGATTAAACTCGACTCTCTCACTTCCACTGAGTCGTAAAAAGAAAATTCCTAACATTGCCTTTTCCTAATGCACTTTTGCACCAGACTCTGTATGTGTAAAATGGTATAACCTACTTCTCTTCATCTGTTAAACTAAACTGCTCAATGTTCCTCTTCAACTCTTTGGGATACTTCAGAAAGCACAATCCCAGCAGTGTCACTATACTAAATATGAGGAACAAAACTACACATTACGATTATATATGGACTACATTTACCATCATCAGCCCTACCATAAACTATCCGTACCTGATTGGCAAAAGACCGCCCCCTCCAACTATTAATGCTTCTCCAACCAAACCCTTTTTCTACAAGATGACTATGATTTTCCAACCCAACCGAAGCCGGGTATCTATAGGACAAGGCCGCAAACGCTTTTTATGTTTATATTATTCGACATTCCCACTTGAGAATTGCTATTCCTCCTTTTTGTTCTTATCATACATTCTACAGGATAAAAAATTTCAAAGCCTAAAACCGCTGATAAGTCAAATTTTCTGGCAACCCTTTTTTCCTAATACCCACTCGTAAAATCCATCAGTATCTTTCTTTATATACTATGTCCGATCACTGAATCTATTACCTCAAAAACACGAGATTGAGTCCATCTATACGAAGTTCTGTTTTCGTACATTTCCGATTAGGCGATTAATGTATACTACAATCCGATTTCTAACATTGTTCTCCCTTGTCCCGTACCAGATAATTTCAAGTTAGAGAGGATGTAATGATGGTGCTAAAATAAAAAATAACAAGGAAAATGAAGGGAGGACCTTGGTTAAATATAACCTAGGGTATAATAATTGGCTTCCTGGTCACTGGTCACTCCTATTTAACTTCTCAAAGACCTAAATAACATTATGGCAATTGTGTATTGCGATTTGTAGTACGTATTATAGTCAAGGAAAATGGGGAAAGTCTAATAAATAACAAAGACATACCTAGATAGAGCACATAGGGCTGAGATACCGTAATACTTATGTTTTGTGGAAGATAGGATTATAATTCTTGAGAAACAGGAACCTGTCTAACATAACCATCACAAAAGAGCGAAGGCAACATAAGGAGTCCGGAATAAAGAAAATGAATGACAGCGGAGATATCCTCGAGCAGTCCAGGAGAAAGGAAAAGGCTTTCTTCTCTTATCATAACATAATATTATGACTACAATGTAGAAGGCAGTAACGAGTAACGGATACCCTGTACAACGACTTTTTACTGACGCTCCCCAAAGGTAAAGTATTGATATAATATGGGAAGATATAGAAGTTTACTCAGCAGCCCAGCCTGCCTATTTCTTATCCTGACTTTTTACTTTTCTCTAGGTAAGTAAGTAGAACGAGAAGCACGTATTGTATTTTCATATGTAAAAAATACATTTCCCCGTATCCTACGTAGTACATACATTATTACTAGCAAGAGCAACCTTATCTGGATCGGAAGCTCTGTATTTAATACTAATAATAAATTTCCTATGTGTATGTATCTGTCATCTGTAGTATACCTGGCACTGTGGCACTTCTAAAAACGCTCCCTTTTTCTTAATAATGCAAATATCGTCTTTTATTGCGTACAAACAAATGCAAAAATAGAATTTGCAAAAAGCACTTTTTATTTGTTGTTCCCATTCCCATAATCCCTCGTTTTTTATATTCAATAGCCGTTAAATTGAGCCCAGTTGGATTCATTACGTGTTTGTGTATACATAAAATGGGAGTTCCCAAATCCCACATACACACTTATACACCTCACCGAATCTCGCTACCTACCTACACATTTCTCTATCCACTGAAATAGAATGGACACTGTGAGCCTTCTGGAAAACTCCTGTCGCTTTATAGTAACAGCTATGTGCAAATGATGAGTTGTTTGAATGCTGAATTCTCAATGGACACTTTCACTCTCAACTCCCCCAACTGACAACAATCCCGTGCACATTTTCTTCTTTCCGAGTTGGAAGAGTAAGTCAAAGAAGAGCCAGTAGGAAGTTGAAGTGTCCTCGTCACCACCGGTGGTGGTCTACTCTGGTGGCTTTAGGCCTTTCACTAGTCTTGCTACCATTGCCAAAAACGTTCGGATTTTGTAGTCTCTTCTGGCTCTGCTCTTCACTAGAAATGAATCTTGTCTTCCTGCTCAACATTTCTGCTGTGTGTAGCATGGACGTGGCCAAACTGCTACAATTTCAACGAAAGAGCCTTTCTAGTACTTACAGTTGTAGAGCAAGGCAACGTACATAGAAAACTGGGTTCTCTCTAACTTTGCACTTCCCAGTTTCAGTTTATTTCTCTTCTGCTATCTACAGTTTCATTGTCAGCGTTGGCGCATATCATCCAATCCACTGCTACTACTACTACTACTATGTATGTACGTCTTTAATACGTTGAGAAGAGAGGAGATGCAGGATGCAGACACAGCAAAAGAGCCAAAGACGACGAACGGAAAGAAAATAGAGAGAATGCTTTACAATGTCGATGATCAGGTTAAATGTATATACCTTCTATTTCTCAAAGCAAAAGGACCTCCAAATCAGCTCACTCGGCTCACAACGGGCTAAGAGCAGTTTTTCCAACCAAGTTCCTCTATCTCCCTCCACTATGTAAAATCTAAGTATGTACATTACAGAACAATACAAAATGTGTCCCTCGTCTCACACAACTCACTAGAGCACTCCATGGCCCACTGAATTCCAGCTCAGTTAGCCTAGGACTAAGCTACTAGTACTCGACGACTACACATAAAACATAGTAGCAGTCAACCTCCTAAACTCAACTACTCACTCCTGCACACATCTATCTTACAACAAAACCGACAGCTCAGTCAGATCTCCATTTGACGTTCACCTAACATACATTCCTCGTTGCCTTCAGCCTTCAGTCGACTTTCTCTTTTAAGATTTGAACGATTAGGGGTGATAGCTATCTGTAGGTAAGCTACCATAAATTACATAATATATACCCAACTCCTTCCGACTCCACTTCCCAAATTCCTTACTCTCCCATCTCATCAAGAAGGCTAGGCTAGATTAACTCTAACCCATCCATCCTAGCTCCAATCCAAAGTCATCTTTACTAAATTCTGATAAAACAAAGAATTCGACATAACTTTTCCCTGGGCAGTAGAATAGCTTAATGAAGAAAATTCTCGCTATTATAGTAGAGCACGGGCAGCAGGAGATAGAAAGCAAGGCCAAATCGCTAGTGTGTGATAGAATATTTTAGTTTAGCCTGTTAGCTCTACAGCCGAAAATAACCAATCTCAATCATGAAGTTGGTCAGGGTACGAAATTATTGTAAATAATAAAACCTTCTAAGCACATAAAACTGCAGAGAAGACCAGAAATCATCACAGTACAGAATCTCACTATGCTACCGCTGCTTCCCAAATAGTAGCACAACGATTACATGTGGAGGAATGTTAGTCCCACAGTATCGTCATTTCTCTATTTCGCATTCTAAACATACACGACACGTTAGGAGCGTAGATAAATGACAACGTGATAGTCATCACTTCACATCAGGGTATAAAGTCTTTACAGACAAGCTGACGTCCTTTGAGAATGTCAGGGAAATAAATATGTACTTTCAACTTTCACTACACTTCCAGAACGCTACGGAATTAGAAATTCAAATACTTTCCTGGGCTGGCATGGCTAGAACTAGAACTATGCATGCAATGTATTCTTAGTGACTGACGACTAAATTATATTACCAAACGCTCTTTAAAGATTTCGACGAAAAGGCAACTCCAAATTTTGGCCTTTCGTCCTCCTTTATAGTAGTGGTACTTAGCTATTTCCCGTCTTTCACAAGGATCCACAGGATAAGATCTTAAAGCCAACGTCTAGTGAGTAGTATAAATGAAGTACCTCCTGAGCCTTACATCTTTATGAAGTCAGCAAGATCCTACCGTCAGCCAGCCGTTTCCACTTTTCCTAATTCACATTTTTCCTTTTCTGTTTGCTGCATGCTCGTTGGTGTTAGTTAGCAGGAAGTACACTGGTACATTAGACTATCTTGAATTTCTTGACTTCACAGAATTCCTTCCGCACTAAATCTTCATATTACATGATGTACATGCATTTACCAGAATCTGAGAACACGGTCATTACTACTAGGCTATGTCTGGCGAATGCAATAAAACTACAACAGAAATACAAGTTTGTATTGCATCGAATTTGTAGACGCTGCTGTCAACCTTGTATTCAGAAATAACAGGTACACAAATGTCGATAAGTAAACATTCCAAGAAACAGCCATAATAAGAGTAATAACAATCCTAAGAAAACAGTAATAATGATAACGATTGTTTACATTTCGAACAAAATAAGGCAAACATGGACAACTGGTAAATAATACGGAGCATTGTCCAATTTTATTACGAAAGCAATTTACCACAGTTAGGTTTACTTAGAATCCTAGAGTCTACGTACACTACACTACAATCTCAAAAACTAAATTTCCAATAGTTTATAGTCGTCTGAGCCGTCCCTCTCCAAGAAAAACTCGACTTTATTTTTCATGGGTAAAGTCGTTGCAACCGAAAGCAAAGATATGACCGTTTGATTTTATTTGCCAATGAAAATTTTATTCTATGGCAAAATCCCTATGCATGGCTAGAGCTAGGATTTCAAAAATTGTAAGTATAGACTTCATGTTCAGCTTTTCTACTTTAGCGCATAGAATACAAAAAAAAAGCTGAAATGAAATCTACATCCAATGATCCAATGGTAACGTTTACGCCCTTGGAAGTTCTGCTAAGCAATATTGAACGATAAAAATCTATTCTAACAATTTCATCATGGATATTCAAAGTTAGAATCGATTTCTTCAAGTTATTTTATACCTCGATATTATGCAGATGGCCTAATTATGGAAAATGCTATATATCTATATCATATTTTATGCATCTATAATAATGTAGTTCGCATCCAACCAAACAAAGAGGCTCAACTCAAATATGTAGTACTATAATAAGCTCCAAAGTTAATTACACAAGTGAAAGATAATAATATGATTGTATACGGAAGCACATCATTATTAGACAGGAGTAGGAAGCTTTCACAAAATCAGCGCTTAACAATCCTAATAATCTCACTCATGTTACTTACTTACGTGCTAGTTTTAAACTAGGGAGCTCAATTCCCTTTCCATTGGATGCTGTAATTCCTATTCCCAAATATATTCACCTGAGGCCAGCATTAAACATAATACTATCTAATTCCCTAAAGTTCAAAGTCTGTTATGCAGAAAATGACATAATAATAATCAGTATATTATGATTATGATATATATGAACCTTCAATGATACGTTCCTTCCAACATTTTACTTCATTGCTTACTACCGAATTATATCATAACATATATATATCCGTCGATATAAGTAATCTCTGAAACTTTGAATGGAACGTGAACTTATTGCGATTACTTATTACATATACTTAATTATAACAATGCGCAGCGATCACTGCCTGCTAACAAGAGAACAGCTTCATACTGTTTCGGCAAATATTTCCAAATCCTTGATGATTGACAGACAATTAAATGATTCCATATTCCATATAATAAATAGAACAAAACACAATAACAGAGTAAAACATTTCAGATTTTGCAATAATTTTTTTAGGGACGGATATTACATATCATCATACATTTTTAAACTACAAAGCCTACATAATAAGAAGCAAAAAGAAAGTAACGGTATGATTTAATTAAAAAAATGTGACATTCCTAGGTTTATTTTAGTATAGTCGCGTTCATGAACAATTAGCATATTAAACAGCATTAAAATATTTATTATGTCCATGTCATGTCGGTAATGTTTGTGATTTTTTGCTTTGAATCATAACAACCAGTGATGAGCGATTCATATGAATTAACGACTTAGAGAAATATACTTGAACGTCCAAGTGAAATGTAATCAATTAAAAATTAATTACATATTATACAGAATACAGGAGACGAAATGTAGCTATACCGTATTATGCCTTATCATATACTACTACTATATACTATAGTACTTTCTCCATGTAAATGACAATTCGTCTTTTCACGCCTAAATAGCGGACCAAAATGTTTTTACGCCATTTCTAGAAAAAAACGTTCACTTCACTTTTCAGTGGAAGTATAAATGTTTCTTGAAATGAGGTGAAAAATTTTCGGAGATTTTTGGCTATTTAGGCGTGAAAAGATGAATAATTGCCATTTACATAGAGCAAGTCCTGTGGTATAGTTACGTTTGGTCTTCCCTGTATTTTTGCTTTACGACGCCAGAAATTCTATAGCAAGACTTTATCATATCAAGTCGTCAAGTTAGTCAAGAACCGAATGTAGATAAGTCAACTTATTGTTTGCACAACTTAAGAATCACAAACAACGTAGTAGATCAACAACAAAGAAACTTTTAGTGGAAATAGAGTAACAAAAGATTTAACTCGGTTCAATCTGCCCTTTACCATTTCGCAAGTCATAACAGGACCTGATATAATATAAAGAATATCCATTTGTCGTTCTAGTTAGCATAGCAGATAGCCCCACAGTCAACGTAGCTTTCAAGATTCATATTATAATCATACAGCAGGACAAGGACACATTGAGAAAACAGTAAACTTAAACAAAGTGTTTAACTTCCTTCATTCTCGTTCAAAAACAGAGAAAAAACTTTGTGGTTTCAATTTCTATGCAACGTTTATGTGAATGCTTAATTCAAATAATCAGTTAAATTTATTAGTTCAACTCAGGGTAGGGTGCGCAAAATTGAGAAATCGCAAATTTGCGCATTTGCAAAAGAATGCGAAGGCGGCAACTGCTTTGAACGGAATAG
>JABASI010003938.1:0-15199 GCA_019776505.1 Tomocerus nigrus | reverse complement strand
TTCTGAACTCATTTGGAGAAATTTTAATTTGCATAATATTCATATACAATAATGCCATTGCTAAAAATGCGTTGAGAATTTTTGACAACAGTTAGTTTAGGGTGAAGCAGGAAGAAATGATTGATTTCTTGTGCTACAGGTAGCTATGCAAATTAGAGGATTAGTGAAACGCTCAGATTTTCACGCATCCATTTAAAATAACATTAATACCTGTCCGTATGGGCTTAGTAAATAAATAAAAGTGAATAATTACTAGCTAAGTTAGTAGTCCTTCTTCGTATCTCTAACCCATCAGTTCCTTGGCTCTTTTTACAAGTATGCATTCATTTCGCCTTTATAAGCTCTCCTTTCAATGAATGGTTCATCATCACGCTGCGATGGGACTCATTGGAATCGGGAGATGCATACTGATGTGATTAGCATAATCATTTGATTTGGTTTGACTGATAAGGTGAATAGAATTATATTCAACTCTTACAATACATCCTATATACCTTTGCATACATTAGCTAATAGACTCTTGCCATGGCTGATCTGCTCTCGTCTTCTCCTCTTTGAATATGTAAAACTCGATTTATTTATTAAATGAATGGATGAATCCCTGAGGAGAGAACAGAGACTCTTTGTGTCATGGACTTTTGAGACAACTACACTCTCATCTCATATTTATCATATCATCATATTTTATTCTTATGGCACAACAGAAACCACAACCTCCCTAGACATATTCTCATGGGACAGCAGAGCAGAGTATCAAAGGGACACAAACAACAAAACACAACTGGGTGGTATCCACTCTCTGTTAGTATAAGGTTAGCCTATGTACCTAATGTACATTATTATTATCTATACCACCATTTGGCAAGGAAAATCTTTAAATTAGCCCTAGAAGAGAGCTAAACAAGTCAGAGCCAATCTATCTCGCCCAAGATAGTCAAAAGCAACAGCAAATGATTATGAATTTACTTGAGAGACTTATCTTTACACAAAGATCATATCAAAGGATTGCTTTGTATATTATTTTAGCCATGACTCTGTACGTATTAAGTAGATCCTCCATAGTAAAGAAACATTAGAGGTAGAGTAGTGAATGGAAGATGAATTTCTTTCTCGGGGTGTGGCGGCATTTCTTTATCAAGGCATTATTATTAGATGAAATGATTGCAAGCATTTGATGCATTGCTACGAAAATACTTAACCTTTGCATCCTTTCATTCTAAATGCATAATAAATGAATATATGCTATAGAGCACGTTCTTGTTCATCTATGAAATCCCTGATATAAGAAGAATTACTATTTATGATGGGATTCCATCTGGTTTCGTTGGTCCTTGCGTTCTCACCATTATGTATTTACTATTAGTAAGGTGTTTTGTGGACATGTAAATACTAAATACATTCTATACGTATAGTACTTACTACTTACTAGTACATAGCACTTGTATGAAACAGAAAAGAATTCCACTCATTGTTAGGTACTATTATGATATTAGGCTGACTCTTCATCATACATTTGCATAAGTGAGACTCAATGAAAAGGGAAATAAAATGAATGACTCAACCTGTTGGAGATCTTTTGTTTGCATCTCTCTGTGTCACATTCAACTGCACACATATTGACAATTGCATATTATAAGATGGAGCATCGCTTAAAAAACTCCATAATTTTTTAGCATTATTTAGAAATACATTCATTCAGATTAAAATCATGTCTGATATGTCTTTCTAGTTATGAAAAGCTAGAATTATTAATTAATGTTAAGTCTGGTAGCAGGAGAGGGTTAAGTAAATGTAAAATTTCTAAGAACTAAACTAAATTCGTAAGTGTAAAACTGTGAAAACGCACCATGCATATGATTATCTTTGAGAAAATGTGAGAATAGTTTTTTTCTCGCCATGATAGCATTACTGAAGCAGTTGCATTTAATTTTTTCCATCTCAGATTAGTGCATAGTCAACTCGTTAGCTCATCAGTCATCTGTTAGGACTCAGATGCCAAGATACGTTAAGCCAAGTCAAGTGAAGACAGAATTACCTCTAGCACACTGACATATAATAGAATACTATAGTTTGTCTTTATTAGTCATAATACTTAGAAGGGATTGGGTGGGATAGTAAAAGATAGGTCCCTACTACTCCCTACGTACAATAAGGATAAGAGGAAAGGGAAAACTAGACAAAGGATCATGTAGTCAAAAGAAAACCGAAGTCTTTAGGAATGTCTTCTGTTTTCATGTGAATTGCGTTTCGTCGGACAGTTTGCAGTTCGCACTCTCGTATGAAACTATCACCTAATGGGCGTCATAAACTTTAGACATTTAGCTTAACCAAGTAAACATGACAAGGACAGGCCAAAACGAGACAGAAGCTAAAAGTGAACATACTTTACTATCTTGACTGAGAGACGACACAACTCGCTGCTCATATTTCATTTTTAAAACTGAACACTTATTGCATCTAATTCGTATATTTACAACAGCCGTTTCATGCCTCCTTCCACTAAGCTTACTTTACACCTACCTTAAATCTCATACAAACACAAAAGTACTTAAAAGTTACAAGTAGGAACATATACTACAATTATTCCTTGAGAAAAAAACACAAGTACAAATAGTTTTACATACAGGTACATTTAATTACTGCATAATACTATAATGAATATTAGGCAGCTCACATTTCCCATATGCTTCATCTCATGCGAATACTAATCTACTACTAGTAGCTACCCATTATCTACTTCTTTCCAGCTGAGAATCTTTCTTACTCGTAAGAACTAGTTACAGCATAACTTTATGTTCTCATAAAAATGTACGTTTCTTCACACGAGCTTATTTAATTTGGTTGCTCACACTTTTAATCAGATTTTCGCACCTTGCTTCTCCTCTTTCAAACGCCACCGTCAGCAGAAGCTTTACACATTATTTTACATTGCATTAACTATACAGAAATGTATTTTGCTATTAGTATAGTGCAGTTGGATGGAGCATCTCTAACAGTGTACGAGATAGCATTTACAAAGTGCGGAGGGACTGCCGACAGAAACCAGCTAATAACTCAAGTCAGCTCGATAGAGGAAAACAAAGCCGCCTTGAAAAGTCTTCTTTTGTCTTTTTAGACATTCCGTCTGCCGAGCCGCAATGAATTCTGTCCGTCTCAGCGCTAAAACTCGTAAAGATTCACTGCGAACTCACTTTGGGAACTAACAACTTGAGAAGACAGAGAATAGCTTTCAGATCCACATATCTTCCTTAAACATATTTGTGAATTAGTAAGTAATACTTTTATAGCAATGCCTACCACATACATTATAATGTTTACTCGTAAATATTGACTCATCTTCACAGGTACATTTATAGCATGAATACAAAACACAACTATAGTTATATAGCATCCAGCGGTCCTATTATAATGAATAGATAGAGATGCCAAAGGTTTTAAACCAAAGTCAGGCCAAAAGAGAAAAGGAAGCTTGGAAATTTTCAACAACACATACTACATATAATATACAAGGAATCAGATTGCAGTTAAATAGTTTAGTCTACCTTCGCTAACTTCACAGACCAGAACAAAGTGGGCCGAACTGAGCTTCAGTTATTGCAGGGGCTAATTTATTTTTCACACAGGTTAGCTTAAACTACGCAAAATTACTAAGAAATATGAGAAAGTATCCTGTTATAGTCGCAGTAACTGAAAGCGTCTGATTAACGATGAATTCATTTATACAAACAAACGTTATAATATATTTCAATAATAAACAGATAATCTACAAATACACATTCGCTCATAAATCATAATGCTATTTTAATTAATATTGGATTAAGTGATGGATCTGAAATTGTTTCAGCAGTCAATAATAATTATTATATCTATGCATAATATAGTGATCTATATTATAAATATAGGTAGGTACGTATACGATATTCGTCAATGGTATTAGAAACACAGCTGTTAAAAATCGTAAATGATAAATGAAAGTTTAACGCATACATGTCGATTCAATAATAACAAGAGACTCTGTAGGCTACTAACTTCGAGCAATGAGCAAGTGATGGTCATACACTCACTCATCCACTAGATCTTCTCATGCAAAAACGTCATAAAGCAAAGAAATCGTAGATGTCCGCTACCTTGCTGCTCTCAGCAGTCGAACACTTCTGTACATGTTCTCTGTATGAGTGTATGAGAGGAAGAGAATGCAATGTAGCCCTAAATGAAATGCAAGCAATAATTTAAAGGAGGTGGACCAATTGTCTTGCGGTTGATTAAGCATTGAGCTCACTGACTTGAGTGAGTCCATGTACATGTAGGTACTACGTTAACAATTCAGCATAACAAGTAAGGACAGTGAGAATAAGGAGAGCACAATATTTAGTAGTGCCTTCCTTTGAACAGTTAATATTTATGAGATGATGTATTTAGCTGCTTATGGTGGGATGCAAAAGAGAACATGCTAAGACCTTAGTTACAGGTGGAGCTAACCTCATAATGAATGTAAGTAGAGAAACAATGAAATTATGAATTTTCACGTTATAACATAACATATGAACTAGCTATGTAGCTACTACTTAGATGGACTTCTCTACATCATCCCAACAAGATCTACTGTGCATGATCTTAGGCAGTATTACGTAGTTAGCAGAGAGCACATAAATAATGCATGAAGGGTTGTAAGGTACCTATTCAAATTCTGGTTGCTACCTGAGCTTTGAATTCGAGTTAACACTTTACGGAATGGCATGGAGCCTGACTGACTTGCAACCTCCAAGAGTTACTCATCACATAAATACGCGTCTGCCTACAGATCCTAAACTTATGGTTATGTACGTGCCCTGTTGTGAAAGTCACTTACATTACAGAAGCATTTACTATAATTAACAAATTACTCATTGCAATGCTCATGGGTATTTGTTTCTTTCGAATACCCTCTCAACAACTCCAAATTTTATTACTGGAACCGTTTCAACCTGTTGCAGCCGAATCCTTCCCTAATCAATGCCAACAGCAACACTATCCGTTAAAATACGAACTTGAATCGAGAAATTAGTGACAATTAACACAATATTTTCAAATAAGGACTTTAACACTCTTTAGGCTCTACAATTAAATATTTTTAATATGAAATTAATAATTTCTTCTAGATTTGTCGTTCTCTAAGATGTCTGTAAAGGGTAATTCCTCAGATGGTTGCAGTTTGCTTGCACGTACACAGTCTTGATCTTGGAAAACACGAATCCATTATAGTTAGAATTTTTAAAAATTTGAAAAAGACTATACAAATGACTTATTTTAGCAAATATTCGTAAGTCCCTCAAGCTTTTTCCAACTCAACCCTCAGATTGTGAGCATAAAGTATTACTTATTAGCACTTAGAATATTTTACATAGATTTTTTACACATTTTTATTTATCCTGTGTTCAGTTGCTTTTTGTAGTGTGATGTATGTGTGCAGTATTATGGGACAAAGGAAGGATAAGGAAAAGAATGCAGAGGAGACAGGATAAAGTAATATGAAAGAATAGGGACCATATTGTGCGAAAATCTGTTGAAATCGTGAAGACTGGAAGGATGTCACGCGTCGCCTTCTCGTAAGACTCTTCCATGGCATGGCAGCGCGAGTAGCAACAAAGAGAAGCTCTGTGAAAAAAACGAGAGCCAGACATGAGATGACGATAGCACGACTATGAAGAGTGACGACGTAATAAGACAAAACCGCAGAGCGATGCCACAATATAATGGGATGTAATATGTATAAAATGCCTAATGTGATGTGATGAAGAAGAAAAACTCTTAAGTTGCTCGAAGAGAAGATTGGAAGGATAAAAGAGATAGAGGAGCATAATGAAATGAATGAAAATTGAATAGAAATCAAGTTTAATGGCAAAAGGGCCACAAATATAGAATAGACAGACACATTTGAGTTGCACTAAAGGAAACTTGCTAAGCTAGTGGATAGTAAAATGAAGATGAGACCAAAAGCAAGGGATCTTGTATGTGAAAACCAAGAACGAAGTCACAAAGTCACACAAGATATTCCCTTGTGTGTGTGTATTTCCTCCACCATTTATTAGTGATGAGAGTGTAAGAAGAAGTGGTCTGCTCTGGTGAATAAGTTTTGTTCTGTTCTCACAATCACTGAAGCAGTAAGTGGTGAGCCGAAAATGAATTGGAATAAAAATTAAATGAAAGGATGAACGAGTTGACTCATTCTTTTCTTCAGTGTGTAGCTTGCTCCTAGTTTTTTTTTGTCTTTTGACTTGTTACGTTAACTTAACATCTTCTTTGAATATTATCTGATGGGTAGAGAGTAGGAGATAGTCATACTAATGTAAGATCATAATAAAAATGTCCAATGACTATCACAGAGCTTTAATTTCTAGAGGAAAAGCTGTAGCAGGCCAGTGAATCAAGGCAAAGTCAAGCCAGCTGAGCTTTTCTTTAGAAATAAGTGTAAAATAGACGTTGTTGGCTTGAAGGTTAATTTTTTTCGGTACATTGTCCCATTGTGCGGACTTTAGTTAGATTTCTTGTAATGTATTCATACACAATGGAAGAATGCAAAAAGTTTCGAGATTAAATATGCAGTGGACAACGGGGCTAGGGCAGTGATCCATTGGAAACGAGAGAAAAGTCGAGGAGATGGAAAAGAAAACGAAGCCACAAGGATTGTCGTCGTCTGAGTGAATAGGAAAAGAAAGAATGGTCATTTCTCAACTCTTCTCCTCCGACAAGACAAGTCAACTAACACTCATTGCCTATGCAGACTCATGCTTTGCGGCTTCCCACATTACCTCGACGATTACCGTAAATTTTTAATTCTGTCATCTCCTCCCTAATTAAGGAGGATTAGGTCTATTCAGCCCGGATGAAATACGGGCACTGGGCACTAGTCAACATCAAACAAGACTGTCATGTCCTTTGGCCATGTCCCTTTTATTGTGGCCTTTTGCGTTCATTTGGCCATGCCACCGTTTATCTTTCAATTCTCTTTCTCTACTTCGTACATACGTTAGCATTTTCGTTTTGTAACAGATATCTTTCTTACTAATGCTATTGCAATGGAAGATTTTTTACCATGCCACAACCACCACCTTCCTTCATTTATCCTCCTTTTCTTCATTTAAGTACCTCTGTAAATTCTATTCACTTTTACTTAACGAAAATTTTATTACCACCAAGCCCGATTTTAGAAGTTAATGGTTGATGGAGGGAAATCCTTAAAATCGCCCATTTGAACAAGCCAAAGGGTTTTACATACATTACCAAATCGAACCTCTCAAGACATTAACAGTTTCATTTTACACACACACTCACACATCTCTCTCTCTCTCTGCACGCATGGATGATGCATACTTAATGTCAACGTAAATACACAAGAGCTAATGCAATCTACGCACGTGTGAAATCAACATGAAATATTATGCTCTAGGAATGCAAAGGAACGAGAAGGCGACGCACGGAACTAAACTAAATCCTTTGAGCCCTTGACAAGAATTTTTTCCAGAACGGACGTCCTCCTTCCAATAAGAACCGCATTTACTATCCCCTTCCAGCACATTCTTATCCACGCCTTCCAATTAACAGTATTCTCTCCTTTGAATATTCTCTCACACTCAATCCCATCCTAATCCAATCTACATAGACATTTTTACCATCCCTTCCCTGCTACACTTAAGGCAAAACATAACAATACTTTAGCTAAATGCTTCTTAAGTGCATATTACATTTATTTGTAACTATTCTAATGCTATTACACACACATAGTACACACTAACACATTCCAAAGTCCCAAGAGTAATCTCGAAAATATTTCAAATCTCTCCCAATTCTCACACAATAAACATTGTTAGATCTTTCAACGTTATGGGTGAACATTAGCCCATTGATATGAGAAGACGTTTACTACATTGCTATCTATTCACAGGTACACTCGAAAGTAAATGCGAAAGGGTGCATAAGATCACGATGAGGAATGCATTTAACACTTTTCTGGGATTGTGTGTAGATACTCACCTCAAGCTATATCATCAACATTGAAAATACATTCTTTTCTTAAGGATGTGTACACATTTGAAAATATTTTTCGATCTGTAATTAACCGCCTTAGGATGATGGTCAAGACTAGCGTCTTCAATAAGTGTGATACTCTCCTGTAAATAAAGTACAATTTTTGGAGACATAAAAATTGTGGTATTAGATGCTTTGACATAATTGTTAACATACACACCCAAATCAGAGGAATAGTAAAATATTTATTATAATGAGAAATCATGATCAGGTTCTGAGAGGATATCGGCGGCCAGTAATTTTCCTTCGTTGTGTACGATTTTCGTAAGGTTATCTTCCTATCTGCAACATTAATTCTTTTAGTAATCTGTAAGGACAGGTGTGTAATTAATATATTGCATTAAGTTTTCGTTGTTGACAGGAAGCCAACAAGAAAGCGATAAACCTTTAATGGTTTTAGAATAAACATTTACACTGTGCAATATACTGTCGTGTCGTCAACTTGGCCACTGTCATCAAGACAGGAGCCAAGGCTAACTTTTAGCTTTTCTCTAAGTTTTACGAGAGTGAGGACATTTAAGTTAACATCAGTGGATCTATTACATTCAGGATATTTTGTGGTATTTGTTTTGGGTCGACAAGACAAACATTCTTCTGGCTTGTTCACGACTTGACAAGTTTCACAGATATTTGTAAAAATGAGAACAGGTAGCTATAAAGAGATGTATAGCTTAGCAGAGAGATGATAAAATAAACATAGATACATCGACTATAGAAGTTATACCAAAATATTTCCTTAACAAAGCACTGAATATCAACTTTGTCTGTGTATAGTGATAAGAAATAAGGTAATGGCGAAAGAGATAGATACAAAGGAATTACCCTTTCTTTATTTCTTCAGTTTGTGTTATCCTGTAAATCTGTTCTCACTCTAACTAAAGGCAAGGGTAATGGTGAAAGAGTTGTATTTTTGTCTTTGACATCGTCACATAACATAACACCACTGTCACGTTACCTCACCAGTAAATGCTGCTTTGTCTCCCGCTGCTTCGGGGTCGTTCTAGCGCTATGTGGCTCCCTTTGGCTAAATAGTAAGTAAGGCATGGCTTTTCTGACTAGTATTCTTGCTGGTTTTGTAGTAATAAGTAGTTTGGAAATATGGATATTTGGTGTGTCTACTGTATTCCGCATTTCACCATGTATAATTATATNAAGTAGTTTGGAAATATGGATATTTGGTGTGTCTACTGTATTCCGCATTTCACCATGTATAATTATATTATTACGTTACCCGTTTGACTTATTACTACATATAAGCAGTTAGGGTGGAATCTCTTAGGAATCGAATACCCCTTTAAAAATTTTGGAAAATGAATGAAAGAAATCCTTTACTTAAGTATTGGGACAAAGAAACAGGACAGCTCCAATAACATCCGATGGATTTTCTTCAGTAGTCATAATTATAAAAGTAGTTTATATATGGGAGAGGTTCTTTGCGTGAGGCAAAAACACTTTGGTGGAACCTTAGCTCTTTTCCTAAACTGGACGGGTTAAACGGACGTTATTACTCAGTGCACGTAATAATTATAATGTGTTCTTTTGTGAACTATATATATATGTACTTTACACGAGCAATGTAAGTGTGGGCAGGTTCTTCTTCCACTTGCACTACTAACTCATCTTTTTCATCTGAACATAGTTCCTAATGGACTTCCCACTGTAACTCTTGCTCAGGCGGGTCACCAAAACAAGTTTGACCTATTTCTTGTTGAACCTGTCTTGTCCCATGCTCATCTCATCTCTCCGGAAGGGTGTTCTCTCTTCTTTTACAGATATGTACATACAACTTCAAAGATGTCAAATCCTTCGTAATATGTATATTCTTATGTTGAACCTGTCTTGTCCCATGCTCATCTCATCTCTCCGGAAGGGTGTTCTCTCTTCTTTTACAGATATGTACATACAACTTCAAAGATGTCAAATCCTTCGATATATGTATAGGTATCTTAAAGATTTCTATGTTGTATTAAGGCAAAAATTACAAATGAACCTTCTAGGATTCAAATTACAATCCTTGTACCTGCCTGCCAGTGGAATAAAGCCCTTTTCAGACTCGTTACTCAATATAAAATTCAACTTGACTCAACTCAACCCTTCTTTTCAAGTGAATACAATAGGGACCTTAACAGGTACACTTTATTTCCACTCTCACTGAAAGGATTGCGTTTTGGCCATTGTTAGCTGTTATGTTATGTTACGTCGGTCGGGTTAGTCATAGACGCACAGGAACAACAAACGACGGTTCCTTAACGAACACGTAGTAGCTACAAGACAACCAAGGAAGAATAACGAAGGGAAAAGAGTTGAAATTGTAATCTTGGAAATCTGTACCATTATATTATATCTATACACGCTATAATCATCGTGATATTTATATTTTATAAGTAGGATCATCAGGTGCGTTCTTTTCCTTTTCTAAAGGATGAATAACCCACAAACGAAAGGATTGAAAGAAATAATGCCTATATCACATGTACTTGTTAACCTGCTTGTTCTTTACTCTTCTTACTACCTGCTCCTAATAGCACATAGGTACATAGGTAGATATTAGCGTGTTGCACTGATTTACGTATTCTGTCCGGCACCAAGTGCCAAACTCAAGTCTCACAAACCTGAATAATATACAAACGTAATAGAACTTGAAAAATGAGTAATGAATTTGAGTCATGAACCCACACTGTGCCCATATTATCATCATTATACCCAAAGATTAGCCAAAGCAAGGAAAAGGGATACTTTTCCTCCCTTTCTTATATACCTAGGTGATAGGTTCATTTAGAAAAGCATGGAGATGATCTAACATAGCAGTATAGTCGGAAAAGGTAGCATCTCTTTAAAGTTATGTATATTACCCCAATGCGCGAGTGAATTTGATATTTCTTAGTATCTTATGTAGAATGAGTATGAATGACTAAGCTTTATACATATACCTTTTCGACAGTTTTACTAATTCTACCTGCTTTATGTCAGTGGTATCATGTGAATTGTGAACCTACGAATACTTAATGCATAATGAATGAAAACCAATACATTTAACGATGTGATCCTTTTCTGTTTATATCCGACTCTTTCTATACGAATCTTACAATCAGACAAATTCTGGATTCTAGGCTTCTTTCATTCTCATACATACATAGATAAAGGGGTAGGGTAGATACATCTCTTATACATCATACCTGAAATGCGAATACGACAGTAGTACGTATAGTAAAAGGGTTTATTTTCCTTTCCACAGTCCCACAACATACTTTTCCATCCATTCATATTGAAATTGTGTAAAGTGATGCATTCATAACACAAAATTGAAGGACATCGCAGGTGCGTTTAGTTTCATTTCCTTTGAATCTTGCTCCTACCATGAGCAACGTATACTATGGTGGTAATGTTAGCAATTTTTTCATTGATTTCAATGTAATTGCACGTGAATGTGTAACTTAGTACTGAGCTACATTATTTCAGTATTTTAGATTAGTAATTTCCGGAAAAGCAAGCGATTTTTAAGGAATTTCTCAAAGTTTTAGTATTTTCCCATGTGAAATCTTCATAAGATAGATGAATGGAGGATTATGAGTCCATCGTTTATCATAGAAGATTTGATGTTGACTAAATTCATAGTCAATTCGCATTGAACTATTTTGAAGTATTGAGATTCATATACATGAGATTAGCCATCAGGTCCATTGTCCATTGTTGTCCCACCATTAATTTTACAGGAAGTATGTGCACTTGAGTTAAAGAAAAGATTAGTAATTTATTTCAACGGTTCGTTTCAAAAAATGTTGTAAATTAGCCCAAGGTACTTATATTTCATTATTACCAACTACAATTTGGATTGAGGGTATTTTCAAGTAATAAATATTTTTTTGTTGAGGAAATTGGATTAGTAAATCTGTAATTGAAACTGAAAGTAATTTAAGAGAGTTATTGTTTTGAGAGAAGAGGGAGCAAGTTATTGAAAGGAAGGAATTATTGTATCAGTGTTTGCAGTGATGGGAAGGAGCCTCAGCGGGAAATCCGAAAGGAAGTGACGGGGAGCCAAGGTCAGCTGCAGAGTCCACTTAACAAAGTAAACCGAAGCCGGAGTGATTATAGGGTTGTGGAACAGGTTCCTGAGGACTGGGACCGAGATTCTTGGAAGGGATGCAATAGAAGTGTTGGATCCGCAGCAGAAGGAGGTCAGGCAGGGGTTCCCTCTTCTCACACTTGGCGGTCGGATCAACACCGAAATCTCTTCTGAAACAAGAGACTTGACGCGACCAGTCCTGCTGTTTCCCTCATTTGGCCCTTTCCTTCGGCAGTCTTTCATCCAAACTCTCTTCCACTCTTCGTTTTGACTCTGACTATCTCTAAATGACAACTGATACAATAGAAATATATACTATTCTTTATTTTACAGCCAACACCAACACAGATAGTATAGAAATACTTCCAAACTACTAATCTCAACTTCTGCACTAAAATACTTAACGTAATTGTAAATCATTCCCTTTCTTTCCTAACTATTGCTGTTTTGTTCTCTTTTCCACGATTGGATTGTGATTTTCTAACCTTCTCAGCTCAATTTATGAACCTTCTGCTCATAGTCAGTCTGTCAACAACCAAAAACCAGAGTACCTATCTACAGAGTACTAACTTTGTGACAAATGAGCTTCATTTTCTGTATTTCATCTCATCAACTGTGTTTCCGTTTCCCTGCTCTTTTCCTCCAAAATGATACATGTCCTTTGTAGTAGTTTGGAATCTATACAGTAATACTATTGCAATAGAGCATAGGACAATGTAATTGTGTTTTCCAAATGATGAAACCACATTTATTTCTTTTCATTCCGTTGTTGTTGATGGGATTCTGTTAACAAAGTGGCGTTAGTTGCATTGCGTTGTTTGTAACTGACTTACGTTGCGTTACGACCACCTTGTGTCTTGTCTTCCTTGTTATTTTCTCGCATGCTTTCCCCTGTTATGTCCTTATTCTCACTTTTCTTTCTCAAGAATCTCTTTTCTACACTGAAGATTTTCTTGTTTGTGTAGTTACAAATATTATGTGTGTGCACTTTTCAATTTCAAATTCCTTTATTATTGGTTTCGGTTTCTGGTTTGGCTTGCCTTCACCATTCAAGATCAACAATCTGCGTTTATGCTCTGCCACGGACCCATGCATCCATCAAAACTGTTTTTGCCTTCCCAAAACCTAGAAATCTCCGTAGCAAATTTTAATTGATACTGTCAGCAATCTGTCAAAAACTAACAACGCATTCATCCCGAATACATTTTCTTGCACATGGATGGTATTCCATGACTGATATCAATAACGTGAGCGTTAGTTACTACAAAATATTATGGTAGGCTAAGTTGTATTTATGCTTGTTCCGATTTATAGTAGCAACAATATCCCTACCTCGAATTCTACTTATACCAGTTATACCTCTAAACAATTATGTATACTGTGGTAATATATACTATTGCTGTATTAATCAGATTTCTATAATGTATCAAAAATTGTACTTCATCAAAAAGAAGTAGACTTCTATTGAATTTTATTTGTTACATATTGAATATCAGTTTCAAACTAGGTTTAGATTGTCTTTGTCTCGATTGAAATCCCGAAGTTGCTTTTCCATATTTTCGGAAACGAGAAGTCAAAGAAAGGAAGGCAACAATTCTTAACGCTGGTTTTCATCGTGTGAGTTAATGTGTAAAACTAACATATGTATTAAAGATGACACAGCAAAGCGGACACCATTCAAGAACCGCAGGCTTCACTCCCACTCCCTTTGTGTCTTTTACCCACAGAGCTATTGTATGCTTATGTCACTGATAATAAGTTGAACTTGACTGACTGGAACTTGACATAGGTAGACACATGCCATTGCTATATATTTATATCGTCATATACGTGTATTTTCCATAATTTTTTTGACTAACTAGTTTTTAAAATGGAATTCTCTATGCTACATCTGCGAAAAAACGGAAAAAACATCATTATCATGTAGGAAATTCAATGCTCTATGCGTTTACAGACTGGTACTTATGATATGAATCAAGATACAAAACAGATATATTTTAACTATAGAATGTACATAGTACAGTAGTACAGTTAATATGTGTTTCTACCCACCTGTATCATATTTATTCCGTAGTTGTAATCGTCATTTTATAGGCAGTAGCCTATAATTGTGTTGATACACTAAGTGAGTTGAGTTGTGAAGTGAAACCCAGTCAAGTCATCATCAACTGAACTGCACTCACTCACGCCCAAAGAAAAATTTCCTGACAAAAAATCCCAAATTCCTTATCAACATCTTTTCATGCCTCGTCGCCGTCACATTGACTGGGCCCACAGACTTTAGAAGGAAAGGCAAACCTTGTGTGACATTTACATCAACTGCCTCCAATGAACATGTAAAAAGCAGGTAGTCAAGCTTAGAAAAAAGACTCAACGAACGAATTGCGGAAATTGAGCTGAGATCTAAGTGAGAGAGAGAGGCTCTTTACTTAAATAGGTACTTTAGAATTTGGCCAGATGATATTATGCCTGTTTTTCTTGGCATGGCACAGAGTGTCAGTCCTCAACTGACTGTGCATGCAGTGGCCTTTAAAATATACGATTACATTAGTGTGTAACATTAGTCTACCCACAAAACATCCTACGTTCCTTCGTTGATGACTCCACTTACCGTACAACTAATCACTAAAGGAAGAGGCAGGGTGACATCGCATTTATGCTTTACTATGCAATGCACATTCATTATTCTTTTTGGAGACAAGATTTCTAACAGCTTTTGACTTTAATTGTCCAATCCATGCACCAACTTATATTATTACACATAAGAAGAATTACGCATTCTCAACATATTTCTACAGATATCATATGAACCACGTCATATTTTTCCTTAGTATAATAATGTACGGTAAATGGAATAGTGTTGTGTTATTTCCTATTTAAATTATAAGGGTACCTACCTATGTAAAAAGTGTAGTTATACCTGGTATCCATGATATAGTTGGTTTGTTTACTTCAATTTCACCTGGAAAGGAAAACAAGAAAGAAGGCATGTCCGAAAAGCAGCAATGAGACAACTTGATTTCAGCTAGATTAATAGATCCGGATTACATTACATGGGACTCAGGATATTAT
>JABASI010003937.1:0-15203 GCA_019776505.1 Tomocerus nigrus | reverse complement strand
ATTGAAGAAGAAGTAAGTTATTCGTTTTTAACTTCGTAATGAATATGAAACTGGCTATGCAATAAAACACAGAACAGATTTTTTATAGGTTCACATAAATTTTTATGACTACTATGACATATTTTTTGGTTTCAACAATTTTTAAATATCTAGTTACTAATGCCAAACAATACATTATTATATATTTAAAGATAGTAAACTTTAATAAATGCATGAGCTATCTAGTTTCTCCTTGAATAAAACAAATATTCGTATATTTTACTTTGGTATTTTCTAACTGAGCGGATAAAATTTTGATTAAGTAGACAAATAAACATTAATAAAAATATGGATAAAAAAGGTCATAATAAAAGCTAGTATTATAGTGTTACCTAACTAGTAATAGTGAAAAATTAAAAACAATCACAACATTACAATGAAAGCCGTGCACCAGTAATAATATAATCAGGATAAAGGGCAAATCCCCCTGACAGTGTAATTATTATATATTTATAACTTTAATGGTTAGATTGATGCTTGCACAAAATTCCGCGTTACCTATACTATCTACTTACATATTTCGCATATTTATCAGTCCTTCATTTTCAGACCATTGCACGGGTATAAATATTTCCTTCTATATAGTGCCCTGAGATTGGGTTGGTTTGATTGTTTTGTTCATTGTTAAATGGGTTCATTCTAAATTACGTCACAGTTTGTTTACAATTTGCAAGTAAAGAACGAATGGTTCGTATCTGACTCATTAAGCTTAATACTAATAATACTTAGCGGTTTACAATTAAAATCAGAATTTTTAATATCTATTCTTTGAGTAAAATTCATGTCATTGAACATAAGGCAATGAAAGAAGGTAGACGCACATTTAATATCTGAATCTAATTATCACTTTGCAAGCTAGCGTTTGACATATCACGGTTTAATTTGGCTTCTCCCATTTCGTCAGCAAGCGCTTCCAAAATCTCTAGCAGTAGCTCTCTATTCAATGAACGCATTTTGGGTAGTCTGGCCACCTGAAATAATTCATGATATATTATTTATTTTTTATTAGGCATAGGATTCGCAGGGGAATTATTTCGCGGAGATGTATAGGAGTAGGGGAAATTATTTTAAAAATTTCCCAAAATATGTTGCATTCACTTTTATTGAAATGTAAAATAATTGAAATAAAAAGGGTAAAGGAAGCTTATTTCACTGAATTCAATGCTTTCTGTTTTTCAAAGATTTCAATTATTTCGATGATTTTATTAATTAATGATGCGATTATTTTATTTGAGCATTTCAATTAAAAAAGCGAAATAAATGCCATACGTGGTGGCACTATAAAAGAAACATATTTGTAAACTATTTATAAAATGGTAACTTCAGTAAAACATTAATTACCTTGGGGAAATGATGTATAATGAGATTTAAAGCATATTTTTTCATGTCATGAGCTTGAATTCGATTTGCTGCCTCCAAAATTTGGATGACGTTTTCAAATGTCACATTCATTTCAAGATTTTGTTTGCAGAATGCCTGTGTAATAGCAACTCGTTAAAATAGTCCTTTTTTAAAGAATGTGGAAATCAAAATTAAATTGCACCCACCTGAAGGCGATTATTTGTAAATCCATAGTAGTAGGGAGCACTGAACAGATATAATGAATCTTCTGGTGGCATACTGACTTCTCCACAGTAAATGTACCGCAGTAGGGAATCGAATGATTGTCGGGAAGGTATCATTTCCCCTATCTGTATCTATGTTACACATTTCATGATGAACAAAATTAGGCATCAAAAATATTTAACTCGACAATTAGAAAAGGCTTACATTGACGACACAGTCTTCAGGCATGAAAGACCTGAACATTCCCTCAAAGTAGGTACATCGTGCAGCTAAGATCGCCTTGTGAGCTGGTATCACTGTTCCATCCAACATGAGGGTAATATCGCAGAAGTCTTTCCCTATAGACCTCAGAAACTGGCTCATATCTTGCTCCAGCATTGTCACTTTAGTATTACCAATAATTCAATTAGTCACCGTACATTGACAGAGCTTGGATGTTTTTTGCTTCAAAACAATTAATTCTGGCTTAGATATTTTAGTAAAATGGCTTTTTTTCAGTTTTTTTACTCAAATAGTATAAAATATAATTTTATTGCTTTATATGTATATAACTTTGACACGATTCAAGCAACAACGGATATTTTTCACCGGAGCTAAATAAAAATATCGCCATTAAATAGCGACCATTTAGTTTTGAAGACTCAAAAATTGAAATTATACTTCGCACTCGGCTTTCTAAGTGGAAAAGTCACCTCTACAAATTTGCCACGCACAGCCTCCGTGCTTGCATAACTGCAGCCACCTAAGTGCACTGCAGGATTCATTGTCAATAATTATCAATAACAGCAATAAAAGTCTTCTATTCTTTAGAAAATATATACCGTGGCCAAAGAAATGGGACACTATCACTATTTTTAAGCAACTGACTGCAGGAACCAGAATAGGAGATGGGTCCTATGATTTGTAATATGAATGAACTTTTTGTAAACAGCAAAACAACTAAAAAATTTAAAAAACGACTGTATTACTTGGACTGTCAAATTGTGGCTCCTGAACCCCATGCGACCTGGGCACTTGACGTCGGCGAACAATTTCAACCATAAGAGGTTGTTCCAGAGTTTCGAATTCCTTGCTCATTACTATCTGTGTGTAGTTAGTTTCTTTCACAATGTACTTTAAACAAAACTCCTTGAGAAAATACAGATTTAAATGAGAGGCATTTTTTAGAGCTTCCAAAACATTTGCAGTACTTATTGTTGCTTCCAAATATTGCACACAAAGTTGCTCCAAATAGCGCATGTGACACTAAAANGCATTTTTTAGAGCTTCCAAAACATTTGCAGTACTTATTGTTGCTTCCAAATATTGCACACAAAGTTGCTCCAAATAGCGCATGTGACACTAAAAGTAATAAAATTATTCTTGACAAAACAATTATTTAGATTTATGCATACCTACCTGCTGTGAAGGAGCATTGCATACAGCAGTAAATCAAAATAAAATTAACTAACCTGAACCGCCAGTCTATATACGTCCATCATCAGCAACACAACTCGATCGCTGGAAGGATCTTTACCTGAAAGATAAACAAGGTTCTTATTTATTGCAGTAAAGCAGTAAGCCAGCAAAATCCAAGAAGAATAAATAATTGTGCCGTGATGCTTCAAAAAAATCGAAATTTCAATTACATTGCTTTGTAAGATCAATCCTGTCCGTGTAAATGAATTTTAAAAGCATCTCAAATGCACCCGAACTAGCATCGCCCAGCTTTACTTCTAAGGCTGGCAAATCTTTTTGACGTAGTGATCCACCGAAAACTTTCTCAATGTGTTTATCTCGGGCTTCTTTTGCTTGTCTTATACGGGACCGTAACCATTGTGATCTAAATCAGGCCATAGAATTTTAAATCTAAATAATTGGGTAATTACTTCATAAAATATTACATAAGTAAAAATTATGCAAAAATTTTGGACTGAATAGTGAAAGAGTCTTAAACACATGGAATGTTAACTTTAAAAAAAAATTGTTCACTTTCATTTACACCGTATTTACTGATTAAGTCCCCCACAATATAAATATTTCACAGGAGAACTATTTTTTCCAACTATCTATAATCGTAGATTCACACAGCCGAAATATATCACATCAATTAAATGGCTATTTTTTGACAAATAAATTATTCCAGTTGCAATTTGCTGTCATTTCATACAAGTGCATTATTTACTTCCACGATTGATGCATTGAAATACATTTTTACACTTATCGGGACTAAATTATTTGCATACTCAAAAATATTTATTCATTTTGAGAGCTATTTCAGTAGTTTTCCCCAAAAAAGGCTTAAGGAAACTCTTGCAGAGCAACTACATATTACAATAAATATTGCAAACAGATTGTAGACATAAATTTACCTTGCAGCGACAATTGGGATATGAGCCGGAATACGAACTTCTTCGGGGCCAATAACAAATTCTAAATCGCAAAATTGCTTTGCGTCCAGAAGTCTCCCGAAATCCTCATGAAGTGTGCATTTGGGATAGTTGGAAAACTAAAATTTAAAAGTTATGAAATAGGAAAATCTCCAATTTATTATATGAATGTGTGTAGTATGGTTATCTGTGGTTGACGATAGCAGAAGAGAACATCGCGCATCCGAGATTTAATTAATACCTGAAATCGATACATTTCTCCGCTGCGAATGTTGTTGTCAACAGTTCCCCCAAAAATGAACATTGCGTCTCCTACAACAGCTGAAGCATGGAAAAGACGCCCTGCTGGAATCTAAGAATATTATTGCAACATTAAATAACTCAAACACCGAAACAGCATTAGAAAAAAATTTACTACCGAGAATCTTTCCCCCACAGTCAACAAAGAGCTTTCTTTAAGTGAAAACATTACCGGAGATCCCTAATTTCCAAAGCATTAAACCATGAACCAGCGGAATTTTAGTTAAAGCATTTGAAATTGATAATTAAATAATTAGAGATAAAACCAACCTGAGAGTCCTGTCCGGGCTGAATAACTGACCACAACTTAAGGTCGATGTCATAACAATATAAATCATTCGGAAGAGTATTGTCCGCAGCCCCACCAAACACATACAAATGAGATTCGTAAGCAACCATTGTGTGGCCATAGCGCCTTGTTGGTGGCGGTGGAGCCCCTCTGAGAATGTGCTCCGTTGAAATCCTCGTCCAACTGATTTACACATAGAACATTATTATTATAGAAAAAGGCTCAATCTTAATAAAAAATATAGATTAATATTTGACAAATGTACAATTTTTCTTGGAAATGGAATTGAAATAAGCTGTTGGTCATTTTTGCTCCACTTTGACCACTAAACACAAACATCGAGTCATTCACAACCACAACAGGAAAGTTGCAGCAGGTTGGGGGACAGTCCCCTGACTGGGCTATTTCTTCCCAAGTTCGAGATTCACCCTTAATAGGAATGTAACAATGATATCTTGGATTATGAACTGGGGGAAAACAGCACCATTTATAAATGTCGAAATCAAAATTAAAAAAATATCCGAATAATTTTTTTTACAGATAAGCAAATAGTCCACATATCGTTTAAACGAGTGTTTCCATCATAGCCGGCAAAAATCCAAAGTTTTCCATTGTAAACTGCTGCTCCGTGTGCCGATCTAGGAACTGGGGTTCTGATCATTTCAAAATTTTTTTTTTAATTTTTAAAACTGCAGGATTGTCATTAAATTCATTGGAACTAGCCACTTAAATTAATACACATACTTTCCCACAAATTTCCATTCTGTCCACTGCCCAGTAGAGAATTTATATCGAAACAAGTCGTTCTTATTTGTAAGGTTGATGTTTGAATGTATATCTCCTGTGTAACCTCCGAACACATACATTGAATTCCCATGTACCTGAAAAAATAAATGATTTTTTTTAAACACGAGAAAATATTTGAAGGCAGTTTTCTGTCTAGAAGATGCTGTATGTATTTAAAGTTAGAAATGGAATGCATTTAAACATTTTAACAGGAAGTAATTCTGTGATATCCAATACACGATTAGGTGCCCAGCAGACCTAATATTTGTGAATTTTGAATTTAAATTTTTGTATGAATACAATTTTCGCGTTGCGTACTTTTTCTTTAACTATTTGCTAATATGCTTCTCAGTGAACTGATGAACTGTCACATTATTTAAACAGAGATCTTACAACAGCAGAATGATGGTAACGCGGTGCTGGTGGAGTCCCTGTCGAGAAAGCTCGCCCCCATGACTTTTCTTTGACATCAAACCTGAGAAAATCGTTTAGCATATTTTTTCCATTGTCCCCTCCAAATACGTAAATGGCATCTTTATAAGCCACAACGGTATGTTTGCTACGTCTGAAAGAAATTGAATCAAAAACACGACAAGCTTATATATTCACATCAAAAATACATTAGAATTATCATTAAGTAGTCAAAAAATTACCTAGCTCCTACAAATTCATCGCATTCTGGCATCCTCTTCCATCGATGAACAGTTTCAAAGGGACCCAAGTCAAGAGTCAAAATATCAGGCGAATCTGGCCACCGACCGTCATAAAGACCCGTTTTTCGAGGCATGACAGAAAACCTTTTCAAAATATATAACTGTGTTAGAGTATCATTTATAGCAATTAAAAATTGTGAAACTTGTTCAAATAAGTAGCCTCATTTAAATAGAAAAATATTTTGAATGAATGAACGATTTGCCTCCTCAAGATGTTTACTTAATGGACCTGTCGGAATAATGGCATGCAAAGTTAACTAAAGTTTGCGCAATGGACTTAATGAAATGATGTCAAACATATATTTTGAAAATATAAGGAAATTAAAGAACATGTTTAGTAGTGTAGCATCTTACATCATAACAATAAATGCCTTGCAAAAATGCAAATGATGTGTTTAGAATCAGTAAAATAGTGACATAAAAATAAATAATGTATCTTTTCAGTTTAAATAATGGATAATAGCTGTACGTTGTAGTAGATACAACAAAGAAGAATAATGCTAACTATCAATATCCTGGATTTGACAGTCCTTTTGCTATTTTAAACTTTTAAAACTTGTGTATTAGTATTGTATACACAATGTGTGCAAGTATTCGTTCAAATATCATGTGGGATAAAGATTGACGAGACTTACCAAAATTGCAATTGTCTAATAAGACTAATATTTATAATATCACTGTGTCGATAGTGGAATCACTTAAATAATTAAAATTTCAAAGGAAATTATTATTCCACTGAAAATTAATTTATTTACAGTCTGCAAATGCAGAAACAAGAAAAATAGCTTTCTCCAATATGGAACGGATGGAGAAAGTCCTAAGCTTCCCAGCACAACAAGATGATCTTTCTCTTTTCTCTCCGTATGTTCAAGTTCAATCGCTCGATAAATTCTACATGGAGTGCGGAGAGCGGATGTCGAGCGAGTTTACAGTACAGTTCTAATAGTACCTGTACGAATACAATCTTTAATATCCCATTATAAAATAACAAAATGGACCATCATCAAACGCACGCAGACGAAAAGCTACCTGTTTCGCTACAAGTGTCTACTTTTAGCTATCTTCTTAAGATTCTATAAATAGTATAATGACATCTCATTCATGATTTTATTCCCTACCATCTTAAATATAAAATGCGGGCTTGATATCAAAGAAATTCTTCGAAGATGCTAAAATGTAGTCCCCAAGGAATACAGATTATATTTCTGGCATTTAAATCAATTATCCTTGTTGGGATAAAATATATTTTCAGATAGGTTTCAATACTTTTAGTTTTCTGTCTCAATACAAAGCAAACAGTCTATTCTCTCAAAGAGCGTAGTAAACTAACCACAATTTTATGTGTGATGGTCTAATTCCCCACTTAGAATCCCTAAATCCTAAAATCCCCACTTAGAATCCCTAAATGTTATCAGTAGAATCCCTAAAGACTTTCCTAGTATTTTAATTAGCACAAGCTAAATTATTGGAATGATGTCATGCAAATAGTTTACTTAATTGCCACTTTCCATGATTTTAAAATTCTCTATCTTAATCTAAATTTGAAATTCAGGCTAGGTTATGGTTGCATGAAATTCTTCTGATAATTGTAGTGTAAGGATGGGAGATGAATAAAATACCCATTCTGAATATTTGTTTCAGGTAAATAGGTTTACACAAAAAATAATTAGACGAAAACGAAGCCAGGATATTTGATCACATTGCCAGGATACGACAAAGGTTCTTGTCATTTATTTATTATTAACACACTTATTACATACTGATTTCATTTTGTACACATTTACATCTATTCTAGTCAATTATTTACTTGCATATATTCATATACGGGTTTATTATCATCCGCTTCAGTTTCCACAGTAGCGTTTTACAAAGTGATTAATAATAATGTACCTACATACTTTCTATTACACATCAACACAACATACGTCAAGTACCAGTCGAAAAAAAAGGAGAAGTGGCAAATGGCCAGCTGAATGGCCTAAGGATCCCCATTTAATAAAGTATTTGGTGCATCATAATACAACTCATTATTATACATAATATATATATATGTACCATACACACAAGTAAAGTTACTAAGAATATGTACTAAAGTATAAATGAACATTGTTCGGAAAATTTCTCAAAACATAACAAAATATGGAGAACATAACATTTTACGTAATAAAAAGCTAAGAATATAGTTGAATAGCAATAACTATTATTTTAATTTTATTTGTAGTCAAAAAGGAATAAATCATATCAATTTGTATATAAACCCTTCAACAAAACATTTTCGCATTGTATTGGTCATGCAAGTAAGAAACACAATTGTACGAAAAACTAAAGATCAAAATGGTAATCGCAAGCGGAAGCTTTCAGACACGCATTCTACGTCATGAACTAGTGTAAAATTGCGTTAACATAGGGGTAAATCATTTTCAGCTGTTACTTGTTTAGCTGTAAATTATAATGTTTAGATACGTCTTAATCATTCAGCTCTTGATATTCTAATTGGCAAAGCAGTCTTAACATACTTGAAAGGCTGAAATAACTTTTAAATGTCAAGGATTGAGATTGAATGATAAAGAGTTATCTGAACATTACAGTTCCACTAAAATAACTCGCTCTATTTAATTCTAGCTGTAATCCGGCCGGCAAGCTATCTGTTACACTACAAAGACACCAGACCACCAAACAAAACGTAAATTTGATGAAAGTTCAACTAATCATGATCACCAACAGCCTTCACCAATTTATTCGGATAGGAAGGCACAATGCCAGGCGACTACCTAGGAATATTGTGTTGGTATAAGACTGGTAACAAAATGATATCAGTTTTAGCCGATAGCGTAGAAACATTTGCATTTTATCCAGTAACTAATGTTTTAGCTAAATAATTCGGTGTGATTTACAATCAATCCCTAAAGTTGTGTATTCAATCACTTACAATGGGGTCCAGGTAGCTTCCTAGATGCTTCGATTTGCGCTTCATTATCATGTGAAAGTAATTCGGGTAAATTGATGAAATTCTTGTGTTATCATGATTAATTGGACTGTCATCAGATGTACTTCGTTTGACGGCCGGATGCAGTTGTGCCTGAGTATAACAGCTAAAGTGTAGGTGCGGTTGTATTGAAATTATCATTTGCTGCTACTACTGCTACTCGGATTAGGTTTCGGTAACACATAGGAGCGTGTACTAAAACCTAACCCGAGGCCTCTTTGAGTGTGTGTCGTTGCCCGGGCTACTTCGTACTGCTTTTCTAGGTCTGCAAAGTACTCTTCCTGCTTTCTAATCACAACTTCTGAAGTTTCGTCCGCTTTGTCTGAAGGAACTGTAGCTTCACCTAATTACATAAATCCATTGGTAAATAAAATCCAAACATTTTATTGGAAAATAAAAATTATTTTACACATTTGTGAGTTTTGTCTATACCATCTTTCATTCCCATAAGTCGCTTGAATTTCGCAGTCACCTTCCCGTCGGAATCATCATTAAATTTCGTCTGATTCCAAACAGAACTTGATGTTGCAGGGGCGTCCGCTGGCTTCTCCTACAATAAAATGGCATTAACATTGCTAACCGAATTCTCTATAAAAAGGACCATAGTGCAAAACGGACACCTTCCTTATATGCATAATATTAGCAGATGTTATTAGTATAAGCTGCACTTGATGACTTGATCCTTCTACATTGAAACAAATCAAGACTACTTGAAATCGATCATATAATCGGTCATTTTTGTCCCCTCATGGAACACATCTGCGACTCCACTACTGCAAAAGAAAACTTTCGTCGATCTTTGTCTCAAAATTCTGACTGAAGACCTTTTTCTTTGATCTTTAAAAATGAAGCAATTTAAGCTCCTCTATCATCCGGTAGCAAACTAATACTCTGAACTCTGAATTATTCTTTTAATAAAGAAAATTCCTTCCGAATAAGCGTTAGAATTTTCAATATTTACCTTTTTGCTCCACAACAACTTCCGCCTTTCAATTTGTTCCACCAGCTTAGAAGGGTCAACAGGAGCATTGTATGGTTTTTGTTTCAATGCAGCATTATTTTTTATTTTAGCGATTTGTTCCTCGTAGTTTTTTGCCATCAGCTGGCGCATTTCCATCTTGTCTGTAATAAAACGTCAGAGTTTTAAACAGTGAATAAAAATATAATTTTTCACTATATTGTAGCCACACATACTCGTACACGGTACATGTAATATAATTACTGCATGCATACAGTAATCATTTTTCGATATAAAGAATACCAAAAAATTCCCGTTAAAGTCAAAAGTCGACTTCATTATACTTCCATAAAAACTCAAAATTTTAGAATGGTGTTGTCTACCTAAATGATATTTAATAGGAAAATCGGCATTATATATTTTATTATTCGGTCAGTGCAGAACATTCAGCGTTTTCTGTCTAAAACTTTACCGAATAGTAATTGGGTTATCAGAAGTCAGAGTCACCCAAAACAAGACTGTAAACGATGCTTTTGATTGTTGTTATTCTTTTCCAACATTGATTTTTGACGTGGAAGAAAATTATAATTAGTGTGGAAGATAGATAAAAACGTTTCCATATAGGAGAGAACCATTTTTGACACAAGTATAAAAAATTTGCATTTGAATTGAATAGTACTTTCAAACAATACAATTCGATAGGGTGCGGAATATTCGGGTACTGTTTGAAACACAAAAATCGGCAATTATTAGTTATTAAAGTTATTATGCTATTCGGTTAAACCGATATTCATTGCATCACAAGAACAACTACTCCCAGGGTGTCATTCTTCGCTTCTTGTTTCAACAAGGTAAGTCATAAACAGCTGTTGTAGGGAATTCGAAAAGATAAAATTTAGCTGTAAGAATAGTACATACTCCTTGAGAGGATGTCTTGAAAGATTGAAGCAAAGAATTGGTTTTACTGGCTGCTATTTGAATGAAGTCACAAGAATAAAATGAGGGCACTTAATCTTTTTCTGAATTCAGAATTTCTGACTACTTGATCACATTCTTGCCCAAACCTTACCTTACAACTTACAAGCACTTTCAGTTTAAGTGATCAGAAAACACCTTATAATATTTGTTTCTGATTACCCTGATAAATATTTATAAATATTAATCCAAATCCCTCGTCTACTTTAAAATAAGAAAACCATTTAATTTCAATTGTTAATATTCCTAATTCCTATGGGTAGTGTCATATTTAATCCAACTTCACTGTTAATAAATAAACATGAGGTGGCTATGTCACAAACGGGTAGTCTGAAATTCGGAATAAAAATAAAACGGAGAATCTGAATAGTGGGTTAATAGAGAATGACGACAATTGTGATATAACGCCAACACGGCAAGACTAAAATGCCCCTACCCTTCGGAAAAATTCCCCACCCTCCCGAACATCGAAATTAGTTTATTGTAGGTTAAGTTAGGTTTAATTAGCGGGTGGGGAAAATTCCCCACCCCTTTGAAATTAGGTTATTTTAAGTTAGGTTAGATTAGGTTAGCATTTGGTGGGGAATTTTTTTGAAAGTGTGGGGCATTTTAGTCTGGCCGAACACCAATAGGTCTACTTGTAGTGTTTTGTGCCATGTACATTCCACTGTCTAGTGCCAGACGATGGATGTTAAGTTGAGTAAAATTAAAAAATCCTGTTAATTTTGTAAATTTTTCCTCGGTGGTCGTACAGAAATATTGACGTACATGTACATTCGGTCTTACGTAAGTGCCTATCGTACCTACGAATCACCCCAAATTAGATAAAATGAAAAATAATGAGTATTTACTTCGTTCTCGATTCCGTTCAGCTCGTTCCGATGAGCGAGATCTTGACCGCCTATCACGTTTACTCCTGTGGCTGTCATGTTTATCGTCAATGTTCTTCCTATCATGCAATTTTTTGTTTGGAGATCTAGACCTAGATCTCGATCTTCTATGTCTTCTGTATTCCGGACTGGAAAAAAGGTTGTAAAATTCATTGATCAAATGAAACTTAATGATTAGAATAAGTTAACGCCAAAAATAGTGAAGTTTACTAATAGTATAATTTTAGGGGTTCCTACTGTCGTGTCAGTGTACTAATAAAATAATAAATTTCTGGCGCGAAAATATTGCTTTTGGTAAAGCTTAAATTTTTGTAAACGGTTTATACATTTCCATATACTGGAAACACTACTGCTATGTATACTATCCTTTAATTACAAAGTTAAAAGATTTTATATAATTTATATTATGCATGCAATTAGCAGGAAAAAATTTTTTTTGGTTATGGTTAGCATTTTTATTCAACTATAACAAATTGAAATTAATTACGTCAAATAAAATAAGTTGATTTTAAATTAGGTCTGAGAGCTGAGGGTTTTATCGTGTATAATAAATGTTTTGTGTAGCTATGTAGCATTTCATCATGTTGACAAAATGAATTTATGTCGTAGGAAGATATTTTACATATTCTACAAGCAAGGACATAAGTACCTATTTAGTTAATAATAGTTTTAATCATTCTGCATTCTGATTAATATACAAACTTATAAAGGAAGTTTTCATTTACTCAAAGAAACTGGTCTAGAAGTCGGAAGTCTGTGCCGTAAAAGTCGTTACGAAGCACCCCACAACACTTAAAGGCACCAGCTGAAGTTTTTGACTTACAAGGTAGGACAAGATGAATATTGGTGGAAAGCTGGAACGTTACTCTAGAGAAGTCCAGTGGAATATTGCCAATTTTCATTTCTGATTCGGAGATATAGCTCAAACGAAAATTAGCAATATTCCACTGGGCTTCTCTGGAGAAACTTTCGAGGTTTCAACCAATATCAATTTTGTCTTCGAGGATCAAAAACTCCAGAAGCTGGATGCTTTTTTTCCTAAAAAAATAAGAGTATTGTAGTAGTCATAGTCAGAGGAGTTGTCATAAAGTCATAGGCTACGTATGCCTTTTCTTCTTTTACAAAAAAATCAGAAAAGAAATAAATTAAAATGGTACAAATTTCGACTGGACAGTGATAATTGCAGGAATAAAAAAATTCTAACCTAGAACGTCTATCACGACCCGAACTGCGACTTCGATGTCTTCGACTTCGACTTGGGGACCGTGGTTCCCTAGAATCTGTCCTACTGCTGGATGAAGAGTGATGCTTGCTTCTGTCACGGTCATCGTTGCTCTTTTTCGAGTTACTCGCCTGACGGTTATTCACCTGTTAGGAATTGTCACTGAACTGTACAGCATTCACCAAAATAAATGCGATTAGCAACTTTCCCTACATCATTATGAGTATGAAGAGAAAATCCTAAGCAATAGAAGAATACACAAGCATGTAGTCGTCAGATTGTTTGTAGATAAAACGAGAAATAGTTCTAACTCACCGTCAAAAATTGACTCGTACTTACTCTGATATGACAGTGTTAAGAAGATGAAATATGGCAGAGACTAGAGATGCGTCATGACATGACGTGAGATCCAAATCCACAAAACTTTTCATTTCGCAAGAAACGTTTTTAATTCTTATCTTATTATTATTATGATATTATATATACACTAATTATATAATTTTATCATTCCGTGACAAGTAAACCAAAGGAAGCAGTTAAATTTTCAAAAATTATTTAAAGTGTAGAGCTTAGAGAAAACCTAACGCAAGTCTCGAGCGATGAATTTACACGCTAACTATTTACCTACACACTACAGTACTTTCCAAAAACTTTATCGCAACGCTTCAGGTTTTATTGTAAACCTTCGGATTTACTTATACTTTAATTTCCGAATATTTTAACCTTTCGTAGAATCTATTTACAGTTAAATAAAATAAAGCAACGCTTCATTGTTAATGTTAATTGAGCTACCTACCTAATAAGTTTAATGACTTGATTATGTTCCGCCGTAACTTCCTCGGGTAATATTATTTCAAATCCCAAATAATATGCCATTTTTTTTAAAAATTACATACAATATGTGACTAATATTACGAAATACGTGCACAAGAAACTAAATGCTAAAATTGTGAACTACTACAACTAATGATAAATAATTTCAATTAAATAAACAAATAAGTATATGACAACTGCCCAAAACTGAAAAATAATGAATAATTACAAATTACATCGTGGGAGCATAAAATCTCTGTTCCACGCTTGCGTATTTCAAACTGGTCTCAATTTTATTAATAGCCCTGTTACCTATTATGTTAAAATCGGGTTTTTGAATTTCCACTTCTATGGTTATTTCTATCATCTACCTAACCAGATCGTCTAGATTAATTGGTTACCTACACATTATACTCCCATTTTTATATTGAGGACACTGTTCTGCAGTACACAATCATTATCAATTATTATTGCTAGCAGTAGAATTGTAGCCAATTCAATTCACATTTTCACATAATATACTCCGAACAAAATGAAATAAAAGATAAGTGTTATGAAACTTCCTGTAGGCATCTTAGCACAGAATCACAATATTTGATATTGACCGTTTATGGCATTTTGAATATTTTTTCTTCCTAACACCTATTTCCATACCTTCATTGAACACCATTACTTCGAAAATATTGATAGTATTTGTCAAAAATATGGTATTCAAATAAATAAAGAATATGAAATGCGGTTGAATGAAAACATGGCCTAAATAATATTACGATGATCAAATAAGTACACATATTAAACATAAAAGCCCAAATAAAAATTTATATATTACCTCTGACGAATCACTGTGCTTTTCCATAGCTTATACTTCTACGTCGACGAAAGGATCCGATTCTGGTCCAAAGCTAACGATCAATAAAAGAGCACAATAATTACAATTTTGCCTATTATAAATAATAGCGATTATTTAAATTATAGGTCTGATATCGGATTTTAAAGACATACAATTAAGGTGAATATGAGTACTATCGAGGCCCCGGGCTTTGGTGATAACATTTGAAAATAAAGCTGCAAAATAAATCCCCAACCTTATGGTCGACGTGCTTGTGCAACACTGCAGAATGCCAGAGCAAGACAGCCGAAAGAGAAAGCAGTCATTATTATTATTGTAGTCTTCTATACTGTAACAAGTCTACTAGCTTACTGTATAGCCTTGTCTATAATAACATTATAACACCAACACGCCAACACCTACTCTCCCACCTCTAAAGTTGGACTCAATAGAAAAATCTACATTTGG
>JABASI010003936.1:0-15203 GCA_019776505.1 Tomocerus nigrus | reverse complement strand
TTATGACAGTCAATAAAACAAGGATATTATGACGTGATGTGGATATAATAATCTGACACCTCTTGTAGGACTCAGCCCTTTAAGAAATTCACAAACCTACTGTGTACTGGCGTAGCGTAGCCAGCCAATTCGACGGATATTCATTCCTCAAACTACATAGCGACTCAACTTTCACCAAAGTGGAGGTAAAATGAAAGTTACTTGTGGCGAGAAAGGGTTGAAATTTGGTTTCAGGCGTGAACAGAGAAACCTATAGATGGTGAAAGTTGAAAGTCTTACTACGCGGTACTTCCCTAGTTCCTTTCTGAATCTCAACATTCTCATTTTCTTGGAAAGAGAAAGTACAATCAAATAATTTAGGAGTTTAGAAAATAAAACATAAGTAGATGCATTCATCTCGTCGTCGTCGTTCAAAATTGCAGATTTATACAATTCAGGTTGGGAAGAAAATCTAAGTTTTATCAAAATAAATTATTCCTATTCGTCGCAGCCTCCCAAGATGTATTTAATCATTCATTACAACTGCACTAGCATTTGCGATTATACAAATGTATCCAAAAGGAGATACAAACAAGAGGAAACATAGTAATGAGGATGATGACTGACCTGAGGTTCAAATGTAAAATTAAATTAATTTCGTCCGGTATACTTCCTAAATAAAATATGATCACATCTACTAGCTGTGTACCTTGGTATCTGATGAAATCTCTTTAATGATATTCTGCTTTGAGTCGCACCTAAGACGGATCCCTGAATGAGATAAATATTGCCCTCAAATATGCGACAGGACAGGACAATTTGTGCCAGCTCTACCAAAATGGTCATAATATAATCTTATACAGTAGAGTCATATTATCGTGTAATTATCTTAGTGAAACTCATTTCAATTCGTACATCAGATATTTACTTGCAATGAACACTATTTGGAAATTGCTTGTAGCCAAGGATTTCATAAACTTCCTTCGGGTCACTGATTTCGGAAATGAAAGAATTTTTCTATCAATGCAAAGGATTTCGGAGATATGCTCCGATGAGAATTTAAGCTAAAATCGTGTACCTATTGTATCTTTTAAATCTTGTCAATCATTTTATCTTGCAATATTGTATCTTTATGTTGTTAGTCTTGTAAATCTTGTATCTTGTATATACCTTAATATTGTATTAGGTTTTGGTGCTATAATATATAGACAGGGTACATGCTGGGTATAACTAAAAAAGAATGCAATTTTCTTGAAGGTTTTTTCTAGTTGCGATTCGAAATCAGGAGAATTGGCAAAAAAATCGTGCATTTTGGAAATTGGCGACGCGAAATTATTCGGGAAAGGTTGCCAGATAGAGTAAAAAGTACCACATATAATTTTGATGTCCTCGTTCTGTTCCTAAACAAAAGAAGAAAAATTATACGCAGAATTCTTATGTATTTGCGTGACATGACACTACATGATACTAAAACTATTATATACAGACTCAATGCTATCAAAGATCACTTGTAGCAATTTACTTAGAAATGAGAAAATTATAAGTGTAAAACCAGTTTCATGCAATTAATATATAAAGAGTGAGAAGAAGAATAGTCGTTGCATAATGCGTCTTTATTACTTAAACTAATTTTCTTAGAAAGGCTAAAGTACAGGGAAATTTGCTACTCAAGTTGAAAAGTGGTTAATACACCACTTTCTTTCCAAACTTCCTGTGTACGAGAATTCATTGACGAGTGTGTAGTTTTCCTACGAACAAATAAAGAGAAAATGAGTAATGACGAGTCTTAGTCAAAACTGGGGACACAAAAGAAATTCCTAAAATGCTAATCCGTAGAGATTTAGCATATGTGTAAGCCTTGTCACTAGCTGTCACCTTATCAAAAAAGAAAGTAGGTATTGAAAATGAGGTGTATAGAGTAGTCAACTAGTCAGCGAAGGATTACTGATCTACAGAGTGAATGATTCATCAGGATTCCCACAAAATGGTCCTTTTGTCATCTTTGTCCTTTAGGTAAGTATTTTTAAAATAATTGTCGTGGGCGAATTGTAGAGGAGGAGATATCCTGCTGGTATTTCTTCGTATCGGATAATATTGTGGAGAAAAGAAGAGCTTTCTGGAAAATGAGTGAGGTGATTCAATGGAAGAATGGGGACGTTGAACGTGCTGGATGAGATTGCAATTTAAATCTAAGTATGTAGATAGATACTCATGTCATGTAAATGCTAATGGGGAAGAATACAAGTAGCTGTAGCTAGTTGAGTGAGGGAAGGAGGAAACTAATATGGCTAATTATCATTTGCTCTAGTGACTCCTTTACTGCGAGTGGATTCAGAGTAGATGAGACGGGACTAAACGGGGAAAGCAAGCAAGACTCGTTTTGAATGAAAGTATCATCATCACTGATTGCTTGTAAAGGAGACTCCTTCCGTTCATTCCTCTCTCTCACTCTGAATTTTACTACTATGACGTGGTATTATACTGGAAATCGTGAATTCTGCCCCACACGAAATACATGTTACGGATGTTTACATCATTCAGCATCGACGTTACAGATTTGGAATTCTTCTTACTATAAATTGCAAATGAGTCTGTCAAACATACTATAAAATTAAAATCCTAGTTGTGATGATCAGCATTGTTGAAATTCATTTCGTGATTTTCTATTCAATGGGACAAAATATGAATAATCTTGCTTTTGACTATTTCTCTACATGATCCATCATGAGCCAACATGTGCTAGCTTTTATAATTTGTAATAGACGACATATGTAAGTATGATCATGCTATATTTAATTAAAATGCACTCCATTTTATTACTTTATCGATCTGTTTCTAACTAATTACTTCAAAATATCAAAGTATTCAAAGTTTATTCATTGCATGTGCAGATCTGCCAAAAGAAATCCACTGTTTAAGGACCTAATTGCAATTTGCAATTGTAAAAAATCAGTGACAAATAGAAGTAGTAAGGTGACACGCCCCAGAGAGCTCGCCATTGTATGATTTCAACAGTTTCCTACTTCCTAATACTTTGCTGCGTAGTAGTCCACTTGAAACTTGACGCCTTCTTTTCCTCTTTCCGTATTAATTAAATTGTCTTTTTATGTATCAACATGTCACAGGGGATGTCAATACACATGTTTTATTGTCATCAGTCAGACAAGTTGCATGATGTTTACTTTCATTCAGAAGATACTCCTAAGTATGAAAAAAGTCTTCAGATGAAGATATACATATAGAAGAAAAGATATATTACTATTATGTACTTATTATAGGTAACTATTGTCGTTATGTAAGTTACGTTGTTTATACAGTCGTAGTGTGTTTTTGTTTTATGTAAAATGACGGGATCGTAGGGATGAATGGATTGGAGAGTGAATTCATTGTTTACTGTAAATTAAAGTTTACATAGCAGAGAGGAAGTAAGTGCGTTGTGTTCTCTGCTCTTTTCCATTTAATCGCTAACAGTATGAGCATTAGCTCGCTGTCTTCACATTGCACAGATTGAAAATAGAGTTGCTGAGTTGAAGAGTCAAGTCGCTTTCCTTCTTCCTTCCTTTATTTAGTTCCAAACTGAGACGATTTTAGTGAGGTGGAAATTTCTTGTGAGCAGTTGCATGAGTCAAGTCTTTGTCGAGGCTCCTGCCTGATATTATCTGTATATCATTAAGAACGTTCTTTTCCCTCGTTGTCACTACAAACACACATGAAGAAATCGTTAGGGATATTATACGTATGAAGGTAGAAAGAGAGAGAATTTAGGTAGGTAGAATGTAGGTAGGTGGTAGTAGTCTTGTTATTTAGTATGGCTCATGTTTGGAGACGAGAAGAGGAGTGAAAGATAGGGAGATATTAGGCAGGGTAACGTAACATAACGCGTTCGTTGAAATATATAAAGCACTGTGAATGAATTCCTTGGTCGAGCAGTCTCACTTTGGACTCTCTGCTGAACGGATAAAAGATTTCTTCTAAGTAGTAGGAAGGTAACCCAAAGGCTTAGCTAATCATAAATTAACTACGTTATACTCTTTAACTCTGTTTCTATTGAATCCTTCATCCTTCAAAGATGGAAAACATAATAAGCTACTGAAATAAAGACACTTCCGGGATTTGATTTCAGAAAATTTTCTTTCCTTCCGTTGAAATTTTCTTAGAAAGTGTTACAAATGGGGGACTATAAATAATCTGATATTTCAACAAGGTACATAAGCCTATTATTTATTGGGAATATCACGTTTTGTTTCGTCACTATACACAGTTGTGTTTACACTATACGTATTACATATACAAATATATTTTGTCACATGAAAATATTTCCATTTTGGCAAGGGATAGATAAACTTGAGGGAGAGTGAAAGTGAAAACGGGAGCCGAGATTTGTCAAACAGTGAAAATTTAACTTTCATTCATCCTCTTTATCAATAGAGTAAAGATAGAAGAAGTGATCCGGTTCCCACGTAAAGTCACATTCCCGGTCATAACTACTATCCCTGTTGTATTCTCCACTTCGCATCAGTACATTTAGAAAGATACGAGACGACACTTAAGGTTCCGTTACACAGTGCATTACATATACTCACTACAAAAGGAACGGAAAGCCGTAAAGTTTTTCACATAGCCTTGTAAATCCATTTTACATGGATATTTCACACATGATAACCCGACAAGCAATAAAAATGTCTTAGTCCTACTTGGGTTCTGAACTGAGCCGTGTTGCCCTGTAGTTTGTGATACTTTTTCTCTTCTCTAACAAAGTACAGTCTAACTTAGACTTGATAGAAAAGTGTAGCTAACAACGAACACGATGGGTTTCTAAAGAAGAAGTGGTGAAAGTGGTGCAGTGAAAGTTTTCGTTACTATTCAAGTGAAAACGCTTCCTTTCCTAAATCAAATCTTCAACTTATTACAATAATAACAGCCTTATATATGCACGGAAACATAACAGAAATGTCATGAAAGCCGTTAACAAAGTCTATTTGTGTGTCATCTGGCTGATATTTTTATGTCGTAAGCCTTTCACACTTATTTATAATTAACTACTTTCTAGCATTACTTTTTCTATAGCATCTTTGGAGAAAGCACCTTTCACTACTACAGCAATTAAACTTCCTTAATTGCAATTAATGAAGATTTCCGTTACTATTGTCTTCTAATGTTCCCGGAACGTAATTTATTTGAACAAATTAAGATGTTACCCTTGTGCATCTCCGGAATGATTTAATTTTATCCAGGATGAGTTTCTTAATATCTTGCACGCATTGCATAATATCATTGTGCGAATGAAAAGTTTCTTTAGCATGTTACACTAATTGCCATGTCCTGTCAGATAATTTATTGTGACAAATTAGGCAGTTAGCCATAATAATTTAATTTTATCCAGAATTAACTGCTCCATATCTTTGATTACCTAAGGACAGCATAAGTACGTTCGTAGTGACAGGATAACTCCTTACTTCTCCTAAAAGAAGTGTTCGGAGAAAACTTGACCCTTTTGATATAAAAATGTCGCAGTAAATTAATAGAAATGACATGGTGAAAATAAAAGGGCTACGGTAGGAGGAGATGTCATATATTTCATTTTATTGCATTGTCCTGAACATTAACATGCCACTTGGTATAATCCTATTGTATTATAATAATTTAGGTTGCGGCACGGGTGAAAACTACGAGCGGAAATTAGTGCGGAAACTTTTGGTGGATTTGGATTACGACACCTCAGTTCGGCCCTCACAAAACGCCTCGCAGCCTCTCAACGTGACATTTGGGCTTGCCCTTACACAAATTATCGATGTGGTAAGTAGATCGACCCTTTTCATGTTAAAAATAAACTTTTTAATCTAAGACATTGCATTGTGGGGGCTATATAAGTCATCTTTCACTTTTGTGCCAGTAGTCAGTGTATAATAAAATGAAGGGAAGTTAGGAAAATTAATGTGTTTAGCGAAAATGGGTCTACGAGATTTAGATATATAGAAAAGATGCCTTACTACTAATGATATTACAAATGTTTGGCGGCGGCGGGAGCATATATTAATTGGAATAACCTTACCTGTCGAGTTTGCCGTTATTATTATCTCTTAGTAAACTGGTTCAGACAGAAACACAATGGGAAGAAAGCAGGTATTGTGGCTAAATAAAATGAATCCCAAGGGAAAATAAAGAAAAGAGTGACAGTAAGAAATCTAAACCAATTTTATGTAGACAATCCCTTGTCCCGTACGTCGACTCAACTCTCCTCTCCTTCTATATCATTTTTTATTTCGCATGGATTGGAAAACTGTTTCATCTGTATTAAAGCGTCATGTCAGTTCAATTCAGTTCAGCTCATGTTAAGGATAAACCAATCCAATTCAAACAAAGTCGTGTCAAGCCGAAGAATTTATATTTAAGGAAGCTCTTCCTGGATATACTAACGTCTGGCTTTTCTCTTTACTTTCTTCACACAAGGATACTAGAATTTTGTAGATTTTCTCTTGTACTGGATATATGCAATCTAAACACACGTTATATATTTATATACTAAAGCAGAGTCACTCTTTTTATAGCCTTTGGGCTAAGGGCTTTTAAATGAGATTATCGAAGGTCTACAGGGTCCTAGTAAAAGTTGTTGAGGATGTTCTAAGCTCTAACCTTTTCAGTACAGATGTGTATTTGTCCATCTTTAGATTGTTCTAACTCAGATATCTGTAAAAGTACAGACACTCTGTACTAAATGAGACTTTGTCGACTTGTGAGGCAATAAAAGAAGGCGTTAAAACGAAAGCTCGTTTCAACGCATCAAATACAGAAAAACAGTAAGCAGAAAAAACTGGAGTGGAGTGAGTAACCGAAGTTTAACTGATACTCTGCCCGGTTGTGTTAAACCACACACGACAACTGATCTGGACAGGGCTAGACTCAAAGACGACTACTCAGATGTTTGTCTCTTTATTTATTTCGATTGGATATTTGCTCTAATTTGCTCAAATGTAACTGTAACTGGCTTCTTTCTCTTTTCCCCTTATTTCACTTTTGTTCCTTCCTATCTACAACATCCATTCATTTACTTGTTTTTTGTCGGGGTGTCACAATATTGAACGATATATTTTATCCCCTTCTTTATCACACCTCTATTAATTTGGATTTATGTAGTCACTGCTCTATTTAATCTGCAAAATAAAAGAATCTTTAGCAACAACTACACAGGATTTTCCTAAGAGAGACTACAAACCAATTAAGCAAACCTTTTTCTATAATTTTGTCGTTTGCCTTTTTCTAAATTTCAACTACATATTATGTTCTTGATTGTCCTTGATCTCTTTTTACATTACCAGCTAGTACACTCATTTACAAGTACGTTACAAAATCAAGTACTTTACTGTGGTACAGATAGGGATTTACTTTGACTTTACATTTCATCAGAGTGTATTCTAGGACAGCGGCAAAAGTGGTACAACTTACAACTGGTATGACGAAATAAGTGCCAAGTGCCAATTTATTCATCTTATGCATAGCACATAATATTATTTAGTTGGAGAAGCTATAAGGGTGTACACTGTTTACATAAACCAAATGAACGTATAATACATAACAGTTAGAGACGTGGTATCGAAATGTTGTATGATATCCATTTTAGAAACTTTACCCACTTTTAGAAACTTGAAAATAACCCAGTTCTGACTAGTTTTCCAAGATTACGTTTTTAACCTCAAACCCCAACCAATATGTACGTTTTCGAGTTTGATGTATTATGTACTTGAAAACCATCTAAGTAATATCACGTAATCATCGTGCAGCTATAGAATAAACCTTAGAATTTAGGTATATCTAGTAGTTGTATGATGTATGTTCGAATGTATCTGTATCTTATCGACAGGGTAAAAAGTGCTATACGTTTGTCCCATATGCGTAATTAAGTACTTATATGTACAGGTATACAACTTAAGTGGTTTAGTAGGCAAGGCACTTAATATTTTACTCAAAAGAATTTTCTCGCAAAGGCTTGATATATTTTATGCCCATTTCCGTTTATTCCATGCAACAATATTCCAAATGCTGTAACAGAAGTAGTGGTGCTACATGCTAAAAATGCATCACTTGTGTTATATTGCACAGCCAATTGAATAATTTTTTCTGGTTTCTGATCAAACACATCAAAAATACAGAATACATATAATATGCTGTGTTAAAATTCACGATCTCTTTTGCCTAATATGATTGGAAAGATATTTAATTTTGCATTTCCACATTGAGGTATGACGACTGACGAATGTGTCATGTCTTGAAATCTATATTATTAAATCCTGTCGTATATTATGCCGCTGCTGCATGTTGATGTTGCTGCTATGCTGTTCTGCTACATATAAGCCGTAATGCTAACAGATTCGAAATACTGATTTGCTTTTCACTATACATACGATTATTCACTTTTCATGAACAATTTATGACTTCTGTGGAAATACAGATTTAACATTTTTAGTTTCAGATTTTATTACAAGCTCACCTACTTTTAAAACTGTCTTAAATATGCCAGAGAATCTTTTCGAATGTCTGATGAGTCTAATCAATAAAAAGCAGCAAGATTTTACGCTACAACTTAAAGATGTACAAACTTTGATTTGGAAGAACGCAGTTTGATGATGCGACTCAGATTTTGAACATAAAGCGAAACACCATTGATAAAACTAGGGATTTTGTGTCATTCCTTGTGTAGTATTTCATAATAGCTAATGAATATCTTTGAATTTGCTTTTCGGACTCCTTTATGATTTCAAAATGACTTACACAAGTGTGAGAACAAATAAATTGAAAAAAGGGATGATGAGGATTAGCTTTAGATTGGCTGCGACTTGCTTCTGAACGTGAATTTAGAAAAGGCATTGAAAAGGGTAGCTAGAGCTACTCAACTTAGATAGATAATAGTTTGAATTTGAATAGGAGATTGCGAGTAAGAGCTATTCAGAGCTTAGAGCAATGGGGAAAGGACGGGGAAAGTTATGTAATGGTACCTATTGGGGTTTTCATCAGTTTCATGTGTAAACAATTTGAAAATATTTCATTACATGGGAATGAAAGTGGAGAGAAGAGTCGGCAATTTTATCTTTAGTCAATACGTGAGAATTGAGTCAGGGAGAAAGAGTATTCGGAAGAATAAGGAGAGAAAAGGAAAAGCCCTAGCATAGCGAAGCGAATGACTCGTGAAGAGATGAAAGGTGAAATGAAATTGGTTATTTTCTACATAAAAGTTGAACATTGAATTGAACACATGCATCTCTAGCTCATCTGTAGAAAAGGTGTGCACTTATATTTTACAGTACACCAAGGCCGAAGTGGATATACAGGCTAAAAGGATATGTACGTACATTTACTAGTAGGCACATCACCTTTATTATTATCTACAAACACATTTAAGGCGTAGAATTTTTCATAAAAGTTGAATATTCTCTACCTAGTTCGTGGTTCCCTCTTTGTACATTTCCTGTGGCTATATTATATGCATTCAACTTTTCCTTTTACTTTCCTCCAATATATTCGCAAAATTAGTAAACTCCCACTTGCGATCCCTTCCCTAGTTTTCAGCAATTCCGTCCAACTTCCTCCACCCCACAGTTTTGGCTCAGTTAATTTAGGTGAACATCATCATAAAATATAATTGAACCACGAATTGTACCCCTAACAAGCTGCTTTCACTTTTTCAAACTTACATTTACCATAAATAGGCAATGAGTCTAATTAAATTCAAAATAGAACAATCAATGTTTTATTTTATGACCTCATTATCATTTCCTCATGCTTGAGTAGCATACAAGTAAGTGGTGCCTAAACAATATACATGTTACTTAATTCATGTTCAGAAAGTGTTTGCTATTAGCGTTTCTATAATTAGTACATTTTGCCTATTACCTATGCTGTACGTATAATTAAATTGTTAATAATGTTAGAAACGAGAATTATTAATTGAAACCAAATCCTAATAAATGATCAATGTTTTTGTACAAGGTTTAATAATTTCAAAGAGCAGATGAGATATTTACCTACCTGAAAGTAATATGCTGATAAGGTTTAATTGCAATTACAGAGTTACAGCAAAAGTTGGTTGTAATGTAAAATTTTGAATGGTTGAGGAAAATGGTCGTACCTATACAGAAATACTTGCAGAAATATTATTTTGCTAAAAGTTAACAAGGTCGCATTAAGATATTATGAAACTCTACTCAATTGTCACGAAGTTATTTACACACGTGCACTTTTTGATGCGATTTCATAGTTGAAATATTGCGTTAACATTAAATAACACACATGCTCGTAAATCATATTCCTTATTTTTTAGCTTAGGTATACATACCTAAAGTTAAATTTTGATTTTGTCAAGTAAGTATCCTATAGTATAATCAGACCTTGTAACTTTTGTACAATTGTGTGTGTAGTCATGTCGTAGGTATAGTTGTATTGTAAAAATACTGGATATGTTATGCTTCAACATTAGGTTAGGTAACTAATAACGAAACGTGTCTTTGTGTGAGAACCATTGGACTGTAATAAATACGGACGGGCGTAAAGAGTACATGTCATGTCACACGATCTCTCTTGCGAACTCTTGCTCTATTTATATTGTGATATCTGTTAAGAACATTGTAGATGTTGGCAATGTTGGCATTTCCATTTTCCATACACTGTCACTAAAGAATAATGACAGTATACAAGTGCAGTACTTTTTAGCATAATATAATTCTCATGTTTTAAAATAAGTATTTAGATAAGTATGGATAAGTAGCAAAAATTGTTCGGGAATCATGGAAATTAGATTTTGAAAAGTGAAAAAGTGGTTGGAATGCAAAGTGGATTACAATGTGGTTTGGTTAGTCGGTTTAGGTCAAAAGTGACATGTTTTGCCATGTTTTGGGTTAGAGCGATAGTTTTGTAAAGCAAAAGTGTAAATTATATTTCATCTCTCTCTCTACTTACTACATCTACTTAAATGATATGTCGTTCGCATTCATGGATTTAGTGATCGAGGAAATAAAAGAGAATTTCGTGCATTTTCTTACAACTACCAACGATACTATTCAAATGGACTGTACTTTAACTTTCCCTTTCATGCATCATTATAGTAAAGGAATTTTGGTTAGGAAATGGACTTATCGTTGTTGTATTCTGTTATATTTAAAAAATAATGATGAGGATAATAATGCAGACGTGAATAGAGTCACTTGACAAATGACAAGTAACCCAAATGTTTATGGCATATCTAGACATGATGGTTGACAGAATTGCGACGGAGAAAATGTTCATTTTCCAGTTTCTCTTTGTGTTTGAGAGTGAAATGGGAGAGAAAAGCAAATAATAAAATAAGTGTAATGCTAAAGTTTGTACATAATGTGAGATTTAATGTAAATTGTTAAAGCTTCTACTCTAATGTACATAATACAGTGCATTTTATGTACGTATGACATTACTATTCTAATAGAACGCGAGGTCTGTATGTAACCGGTAGGTGTATGTAGCCGATGAATGGTTTGAGATTGGTGTAGCGTTTGGTAATAGAGAGCGGTACATTTAACATTGTTATTGTCAAAATTGTGTTGCATATTTATGTAAAACTGAACACGGACAATGTTCCCTGGATTTGTGTGTGAGTAGGGAGGTTGGTGCGTTGACCATACTATCTCAAATTCATTTTCAGGCAAATCACTCTGGAATCCCTTTTGCGAATTTATTCGCATTGTATATTGCATGGGGTATAGTGACAGGCTCGTAGAATATAAAAGAGGAATTACATGTTTGCATAATGCTAAATACATCTCTGTACTTATCATTATTTTCATGCGACGTAAGAAAAGAAAGTCGTAAACAATTGAATAGAGAACAATGCAAAAGACGCCCTCACTAATCGTAATCATAAGCTAAGAAATATTATAACAATGCATAGTTAATTACTGGGTGAGTGGAGAAAGTTTTGACATATTCCACCATGTCTCTTTTGTGTGTCAACGCAAACATAAAAGGATGACAATAGAAAGAAAGCTTGACTTTCTTCTCTCAACTTTACTTTCACTCTGTCCAGATTGAATTGTTTAGCGGCTGTGCTGTGTGGCTAGTTAAGAATTTTAAGATGAGGACACCCAGTGGCTCGTCAACTCACAAATATTACTAGCCCAACCAAGAACCTACCTATAATAAGTAATGTGAGAGAAAAGGAAATGGATTGATCAATCAAAAGAGAAGATATAAGATAGAGAAAGGGCAAGATCATATAAAATAGTCAATGCAATAGAAAGGAGGGAATTTTCGCCCAAGTGGACAGACAAGACAAAGACAACCACAATATAATGAAAATCCCATAAACTGTTCAACTTGTAGAATCATCATTGTACTTTCGAGACTATAAATCTTGTCCCTGGAGTGAAAACTTGTTTTTTCTCAGAGCAACCCTGCCAGAACGGTCGGACAGAGCCAGACTAGACTAGACCCAGACGATTCTGTTAAGAAAGGTTACTCTCTCACCACAACACACTGTTGTAAACGTGTCGCTTTACTTTCCCTCTTTATCTTTTGGACGAGAAGAACTAGAGTTTAACTACTCTCTTTCTTTCTCACTGTGCTCAACAAAACACCAACATAGGACTAAATATTATTACACTCGAGAAAGAGTAGCCATAACCTTCCTTCCCAGTAATAAACTAGATATAATTCATGACACGCAGTTATATACTCCACTATTTACAATCTATATCGAATAGAGATAGAGAGATCGTCCTTTTGACCCATTCCCTTGTTTCCTTCTCTATAGAATTTCTAGAATGTCTATATGTAATCGCTCCAGAGCCGGTTTTATTGAATTTATCTGAGAAACGCTCATGGAATTGATTGTGATAAGAATTATTAGCAGTTTCCTCTCTAATAAAACATTCTAGTGCACTTCTCCGAGGTCATACTCCATACCTAATGCAATGCAAGGAGCCAAATACAATGAACGCTATTTATATCCGCCCCTGGAAAATACCGTCAGTTTCTCATTACGATAGTGTACCGGAGCGGAGATACGTAAGGGCATGTAAGTAAAGCTAATAAATCCTCGATATCAATGAGCTCTTCACACCAGTGTCAATCCTCTCCTATTATCTTCCTTCCCATTATTTACATAACGTTGAAAAGATATCTCTCTCTAAGCGAAACGTATGCCAGACTTGTAATAAATGCTTAAGAGGATAGTTTGATACGCACATTATCACATTTTATTATTATTATTTGCAATCATAATAAATTGGGCTTCTGCTAACTGAAGTGTGTTCGTCCTCTTACCCGTACATACACAACTGATACAAAACTATTTCTGAGCTTAATTTTTAGAATACATTTTAGGGCAACACCTTTTCTAAAGCATAAACTATCCTTAACATTACCAAACAACAATTACCTACCTAAAAGTCTAAGGGTCTATTGTCTGGAGGACGTTTTCCTAATTCATCTTCAGTGACGCGATACAGCTCAAGCAGTGCATGGCACCATTCGATTTCTAGTCTCCCAAACTGACAATTTCCGAAACGATAGGGGTATCATTTGAAAGGGAATTTAATTCTGACTATGATGACCGGAACATTATTTCCGATTTCTGCCCCCGGATTTGACAGTTACGTTAAGTTCGTCGAAAGTTAATCAGCGAAAGTCAATTATTTTGTGAAGTATCTAAATGAAATAAAATCCAAAGAATTATTACCTAATTCCTTTTTATTTCGGAGGCAAAGTAAGTACTAGTACTATAAAGGTACATACTATATCTAATATGCACATTCCATTCTAAATATTAGTTCATCCACTGCAGGAGAAATTAATTTGTTAGTCTAGAAGATATCAATTGTTAATAGAGAAAGATAAATGAATTATGCAGTGTATTCTTTACCTACGGAGAGGAACGTTACAGCTAAGTAGGTTATCTTTCTTGAGTAGGTACCTTACCTACTACTTTGGAGTAGGCAATGAAATTATATTATAGTAGGTAATGCACACAAAGTGTGTTCATCTAGATAAGTGCGAGCTTAAGCAACACATTTTTAATTCATTGAATGTTTTTCATAAGTTATTTATTTACATGTAGACAGTAGACGTGTCCACGTGTCTAATAAAATCTTGTCCAAATAAGAAGTCATAAAAGCGTAGGTGTCTAGATTTATCATTTCGTGACTAAAATGACATTCGAGAGTGGAACATTTTGAACATACTGCAACTTACTAGCAACGGCAATCTATTTGAATTTGAAAGTTGAGTAAGCATTGTTTACATAAACGGACTATGAAAACATGTACCTAGACTAGAAAACATTAATGCTCAGTGAAGTCCCAGGAGGGTGGAATTGATTTTAAAAGTGAATAAATAAGAAAATATGTCATGATACTTATGTTTTGGTCACACATTGCTTTAATGCACATTTGTAGAAGCAACATCATTGTTGTATGTTTGAACTAGGTAGTTGCAAAAAGGATGGAAACACAATTTCCTAAGCTTTATAGTGCTCAGCTTGAATTGTGAAAGCATTTTCTAAGGATAGGAAAAGAGTAGAAAAGTAAGAAGTTTATTGCGTTGAGTTTTTAGGGTGAAAATGTAATCCTATTGTAAGTATGGGTGCTTGAATTTAGACATGGCTGTCTGACTGTGGATAAATAAGTATTTACCCAAGCAATTGATAGCTTTGCAGATAGACACACACACACGTGAGTAAATGTTTGTCCTAAAGCTAGAGAGAAAGAAAGGACAAGTTTTCGGATAAATTGTCCGTACAATTGGTTTGTCTTCGGTCAACCGACTGTTAAAGCCGCCATCACCGCCGAGGCATTCTTCTGGTTACATCTGGGTTTTGTATGCTGGGGAAGTGAATTGAAAGGGAGAGTCGACTGGCTACAGAAAATACTCAGTTAAGAAATTGTTTCTCCTTGGCTTCACTTGACTGTAGAGTGGAGGAGAGCTTAAAAACCGGACATTGCATCCGGATTTGATTTCTTCCTTCAGTGTGGGAGTGGATTTCCTTCTTCTTCCTTCTCCTCAACTTTCAAAGGAGAGATTCACTTATATATAAATAGTTATGCACTGGTTGTCGATTATAGACAAGTTGTGGCTCGAGGCAGCTTATCTTGTCTTCGAGATTTCCACTGACCTCCTTTTCCATTTGTCTAATATTGTTGGACTTAAATTGAGTTTCACTTTCTTTTCCTATATGGATGGTTAAATCTTCTCTTTTCTTCAGATAA
>JABASI010003935.1:0-15207 GCA_019776505.1 Tomocerus nigrus | reverse complement strand
AAGAAGGCAACAAACGTCGGCATTCGGCATCCAACAGCAAAGGAGAAATTCAAACCTGTATACCAAAACATACACATAATATTATTTACTTATTATTATAAGTCAGAGATATTGCATTGGAGAATATAGACTATGTACATATATCAGGTGTGTGTGGATAGTGAGAGTTATAGTTGGATAGTGGGTGAGTGAGTAAAGGTGCTGGTATAAAATTACTAGGTAGATAGGTCACCACTCTAAGTACAGCACTACAGGAAAATCTCTATGATATTTTTCCCCAGGTATCACTGAGGTTGAGAAGATTTCTAAGCTTGCCTTCGTGTTTACCATTGCATTGCATAAGATTGGATGTCATAGCAGAAGAGTGTAAGGCTACGTAATGTGAGTAAAGTAAAGGGGAAAATCAAGCTGCGAGGCTCCTATGTTTTTAGTCTCATAAATTTACAGGTGTTCTCTCGAAGGTTGCTCAGACACTAAATTTACTTTTTTCTATCCTTTTCATTCGTTAGACTTCACTGGACTGGCTATCTCTACTCTATCTTTTAGATTCTCCTTAGTGGCCGACTCACATAGCCTCACAGACGGATAATACGAGATATACAGCACAGCAACACACCAAACGAGACAAATATCATATGGACGAGGAATAATAGTACGGAGCAATGCACAGACATAGATTACGATTCTTTCATAAGATTTCATTCGGCCAACATTTCGTTCCTCACTTCGCTTTTCCATTCGTAGAAAGAATCTATGGGCCCGTTTGGTCTTCTCCATTTTTCTCCCTGTCACGGCTTCATCCATTATTTACTACCAAAACCAGGTCGGGACTTGACTGGAATTAACTCGACTTACCTACAAATTTTCTTTATGCATTTTACCAAAACCTCACCAGTTCACCACTGCTCGCATCCCTTCTTTACTGCATGCCTCCATCCAAACTCAGAAATACTATAACTGACATTCATTACGAACAAGTAATGAGAAACTATGGCTAAGAATGGGCGCACGAGATCCAGGAGGCATATCTTATTAAATTTTAAAAATCTATAATAATTAGACATAAGACTACATGTGCTTAATAGTCTAGTCAAAACAAAACGATTCTTTCCCACTATAAACATTTATGTTGTATTATTTATCGTCCTCGTAATCGATTCAGACATAAAATAATTAGGTTTTATTATACAGATAGTCACGTCACACACAGTCATAGATTTAAAATTTCTGACTCTAATTCGAATGTCCATTTAAACGTTTGATGCAATCCAATTTGATGCAATGGTATTAATTTTTAATTACCTAATGTGTGTCCGTAATTTTATTTTCAAAAATTGATGGACAATCTCATTTTCACTATTGTATGCATACCTTCATCTACATATAATTCCTAATCTATGAAATTGACTAACACGATATCTACTAAGCTAAGAGACAAATAATTTATACCTAATTGGTTTATTTTACAGGCTACTTACTACTTACTAATTCTAGAACTTAGGTTTACATAATTAAAAATATGATGGACATTGGTAAGATTTAATTCTTCGTTAATCTCACAAGATGTAGTATTGGTGATTAAGTAAGTAGTAATGTACTCCTTATTATTATGTAATGCTATTACAATCATGACATGGCTATTAATATTATGTATAGATAGAAGAAAGAAGGAAAATGAACAGCAATTGAAAAAGTGTGATCTAGTCCTGCAACATAAGTAGGTACCTACTACGTATATGCAAAGAGATACGTTATTAGCCTAGCAGACTATTAAGGCATGTTCAGCATGAGCAAAGTGGAAAATAAAGTACTGGACGCTGACAGATCAAAATGTTGTCTTCTGTGAAATGAGAAGCAAATTATGCACATGCTCGTAAATATACAACCCTTGTCTGCTGCACGTGCCTTCACATGGAAAACAAAATAAAATCAAGCGAAAATTATTGATGCAAAACTTTGAAAGAGAAAGGAATAATTTTAGCATCCCTTTGTGATTCGCCGGACCTTTGTTCTCTGAGTGTGTCCTTCTCTGAGCGGTGAGAATGATGGCTATGTAATCGTGAGATAGGCAGAAACAATATTGTCCCTGCCACTTCAGAGTTGTTGTGGATTGATGCGAGACGAGGCTGACCATGTGCTCCTCCTATGCAAATACAAATTTTATTAGCAATTGATGTACCCACTACCCATAGTCTGAATTTATGTCCTGCGATAGTACTTATTTTCTAACATTAAACATCCATAAAAACAAAGCAAAAAATAATTCTACTGCTTATCTGTGAGTAATGGACATCTACTTTAATTATTATGCAACAGTACAGATAGCGAAAATACAAAGTAATTCCCACCCCGCACGTGTTGTCATTTTCGTTATATCCTCCAATGTTCACAGTCAGTGCTTTTCCGTTTGATTCGTGATAATGTTATCCCAAACCTTAGACACTTTCAAAAAGACTACTTTACCTCTTGATTTGGTCTCATCAAAATTAAACTTATTCTTCCGCGGTACCTCAGTACATACATTGTTACAGTTTCTTATTGTATTTTATATTAAAATATATTCATATTACGTATATGCTAATAGTAATCGTAACGTAACGTTGATACTGAAAATTCCAATTTCCATATTTAACTTTACTGCCGCTTAACATAGTAAAAATGCTTACAATAAAGCCTTTGCCAATAGAGAAATAGATATTTGGGATCGGAAGCGGAACTGAAAGTGAATTTGATTGTTTTACCAGTAACAATATTGAGATATTTCGCTTATGCTGTACAGAAATTGTGATTAAAAAGACTATTCTAATAATAACGAATGCAGAAATTACGAAGACCTTCTTTTCTGATGTAGTACTGATAGAATGACTTGAAAAACCATATATGTAATCACTGAATATGCATAAAAGCATAAATGCAGGAAAGCATATTGTGTTCGGGTAAAAATATCATTTCTAAGGTATGTGTTATAGTGTTATTTTGGTTAGACAAAGCATACTATTAGACAACTCAATAAGAGTTACTACATCAATACGGGTGTCTAGATGAAATCCCTAAGCAGATGAACATCATCGCAGCACTCTTCCAGATAGAAAAAGCAGGAGCTAGCTGCTCTCCCTCTTTAATTATACTCGTGTCATGAGAGAATAATTATGTTTTTCAATTATGACAAGGGTGGTTAATGAGAATGATAATTTTTCACATGAATTATTCGAAAAGGCATGAGGAAATGAGTTTTGTTTCATCTCATCAAGCTTAGAGTGAATCCATATAGGGGCCTGAACTCTTCTGCTCTCTTTTATTCTTCCTATATAATGTTTTAGGCTTCCCTTTGAAGTAGGTACTTCCTGGACGCGTAGGGAAACTTATAGCTACATCGCTTATGTCTACAGACTACTTATGAATCTACCATAAAGTCTAAAAAAATGAAAATACCATTTTCAATATAGTGTGTTGTAGGTTGGTTGTATTTAAAACAAGAGATGATGCATATAGTAAAGATGTACATGCATGTATATCCTTATGAGAAAATGCAATTGAAGGCAGTTGTGTCTTGTTCCCCGACTATTTCCAAGTACATTATAGTGCATGGTGGATTCTCTAGTGAAAAGATAGTGTACGCCATACGCTATTGCTATTATATGTATTATCTAATCTCATCAGATGTTCAGTTGATCTAGTGTGATGACGAAAAGCATTGAGTCGAGTCTGGGAGTAGTAGTGGGAGCTTTCTCTCTTTCGGTGGAGTCGGGGTGGAGGAGAGTGGCGTATCTCTGTGTGTAGATAGAAAGAGTAATAAGAGGAGAGAGGAAGAGCGGAAAAATACGAGGAGATAAAGAAAACTTAAGTGTGAACTGACACTTTTGCTCCTTCGTGAAAAATGTTGATGGGGATTTTTTCACGCGAAAAATTTCCCGAGTCCTCAGCCAGTTCCCTCATTCCGTGTCACATCTCGGGGAAATTTATATTTGCAACTATCTTCATGCAGTGCTCTTTTCTCTCCAGCTCCCACGCTTTCTCCTCCAAATCTCCAGCTCTTGTTCACGAAGTAAAAGGGGAATTAGTAGATTTCTCTCTTTTACTTCCCTCACTACTTATAATACATAGTCCGTAGATTCTGCATCCTCGTTCACGAGGAACTGTTCCTCCCAGCTCCTACTTTCCCTATCTATCTATCTGAAATAGGGTCCATACTACTAGACGATGGTGGTCATACAGATACTGCTCCTCCACTCCAATTTACGTATACGTAGCAGTTCCCATCTTTTCTGTTGTAGTTGGAGAAAGAGTTAACTTCAGTTCAGCGCTTCGCCCTCGTTTTCCTAAATTTCTTTTTTCCTTATTTCCATGGTCTGTGCGGCACCCGCTGGTTTGTCGTCTCGTATCTCTTCCCTTATGCTTAACTTTCCCAGCACATCGCTTCCTTGCCATGACATTTTTTCTCAACATAAATTCTCCTTATCTTCTCCACTACTTCTGTCTCTTAACCAACGAACCAAGAAAACCCAACCAGTAATACTATGTGCATACACTCTGCATATATACACATATCCCTTCCCTCCTTCTTCTATAAGTCTATATACATCTCTGTTCGAATGCAAAGAATAGAAAAGAGAGTCTATCTATATGCATATCTAGTAAATATGAAGATATAGTCACAATGCACATATATGAGGAGGCAGAATTCTGAGACTATCTTTTCTACTTTGGTAATATATTGGTGAAGATGAGTCGCTATATAGAAAATTTCCAGCGAGAACAAGAATAGATAGGATGTACTTTACGTTGTCCGTGCCAAACCAGCAGGAGTCGAAAACTAAAGTAAAGCATGTGAAAAGAAAAGGCTTTTTTCCTTTGGAACGCGGAGTGAAGTGAAGCCGAAGCCAGAGTTTAGTGGAAAAGGAAAAGAAAGCGATGACATTCATTCCCTGGAGAAAAAACGGCAGCACTTTGCCCCATCCCATCCTAAAATATATCTTGCTTCTCATGTGCTCACATACTTTACTTACTGTATACATATACAGAGATATAGTGGAGTACTGTGGCTATAAGATAACTAGAGAGCCTCACTCTCTTCTTAGAATATGTGGCAAAAGCTACGGAAAAATGAAAAAGAAATATACTGCCTGTCATAGTTTATACTTTCTTTCCAGACTTGGCATCCTGGTCTGGCTGTGCTTCGTGTGCCATGCCATACTAGCTGTTACTTTATACTCAGAGCAGGAGACTGGATGGAGTAAGTAGTGTCTACGAGTATATGCTCAGTTCCTAGCCAAACCAAACCCAACCACTTTCTTTTTGCAAAATTTCTTCCATAAATTAAAAACGTGTGGAATGGAGTATAGTGTGGAGATGAAAGTAAAGGAGAGAATTTTTTTCCTTCGTCGACTGGAGAAAATGCGAAAACTTAATGCACCCGCTACGGAAACGGTCCTTTATTCTTTGCTAAGGCTTCCGTTCCTCGCTCCTCTATCTACGATATGTATGTACTAAAGGAAGAAAGATCGTTACTTCATTTCAGACCAGAGTTTCATCCTTAAAACGATATAGAGTGCACATATAAGTCTCTCTCTCCTCTCTCTACCTCTAGACTGTGTACTAGTAGTAAGTGGGTTGGCTGGGAAGGGAAGAAGGCAAAGCAGTCAGACCAGAATTCAGGCAAGAAACGTGAATAGGATGGCTCACATATTTCAAGTAACCCTTTTTTAGGCTGCCGGTACTTATAACAGCAGTCAAGTCAGCTTCCACTTCCATTCTCATTCTCACCATGCGATAAATTACAAGAACCATTTTCGGCTCTTGTTTATCGCTTCCATACTTTAGACTTTAGACAAGAAGAAAAGACCACACCCGTTTCCCGCTCCCGTTTCCGGAATTCCTACCACCCGAATCCGGCTACAATTTATACTCCACATAGCTTTCCACTCTCACTAATACTTTAATAGATGAAAGGGAGAGCCGCCTTTTGTCTTTACCAACCATTCTTAATAGGAGACCGAGAAAACTGATATCAACCAAGTGATTTTATCAAATTATAGTACTCTCTCTCTCTCTCTCTCCGACTAGTACTCTTCCATTTAGAATATTACAAAGACGTCTCCGTTCCTTCTCTCAACTATAATCCCATTTATTTTGTTAAGTGCTATAGAAATCCCCATTGTTCAGCATGCATTTGTAAGTATAGAGACACAGTCTTGGCTACAGGCAGATTAGTTTGATGCAGGGAATGCTTTTACTATTAGTGCGTAACTAGAACCAATTGCATTTGCCTTGGTTTCCTTGCATTAGTCCTGATACAAAGGCTAAGGTACATTAAAATCATTCCATAAAAGCCACCATTCAATTCGAACACTTCAATCCCAATCGTCAGTTGAGTGAGCTGTGAATTTCAATCCCATTCTTTCCTTCACCACATCACACCATGCATCATGTTAAGTAAGAATTAGGTCATTTTGGGACGACCAACCACAATTACCAATTATCCACAGATACTACAAAGTAGGCTACGCACTACTCAATATCTATCATGTTGTGGCCATTTATAAGGTGGGAACGCTTTTGTACGCAATATTATTATGTGCGCTCTAAATTCGCCCTAATGTAACTCGTAACTATTGCTGCACACACACACAATCACTTCAACAAAAGGACAGATAATTTTTCAGGTTAATTCATGTGTATTGGTCCTAAATTCTAATTCTCAACAATGTGTCCAGTTTTCCCTGCCTGGGAACAAACTCTAAGTATGAAAACTATTTATCTATATGTGGATTGTACAGTATCCACTCTGCTACTGTCCAGTCTAAATAAGACATTTATCCGTGAGAACAAGTGTGAGAATTTATTGCTGGAAATGTATTTGTATTTGAAAGGACTAATGGAAACATGACAAGTGGATACAATCCAGCCATACTCCTTCATATTTTATGTACTATAATAGGGTTGCCACGATCAAACGCTAATAAACCATGTCTTGTCACTTGACTAAGGCTTACACTTTGAACATTAATTAGCTTGCTCCTTACGCATCTGCATTATGTATTCAACTACAAAAATTAACTACCTTATTAAAAATTATCTAAAGTTAGTAAATGGGAAAATAAACATTTTCGATATAATTTTAAAATATTAAGTAGGAGAGCTATTTTAAAAGCCTGGGAAAATACAATTGAAGTAGTTTACACACACTTTACAAAGCAGTTCCTTCGAGATTTTATAGTCTATTTTAAAATAAAGAAGATTGCTTGAAGTGTCATCCACAACTGAGCAAGTTATGAGGTAGTACATAGTTATAAATTAAATTTTATTTGAATTTTTTAGAGATCAAACAAAGACAACGTTGACAATACATTCGAGGAGTAAAATGAGCTGTAAAGTTTTAACTGTAGTATTATGTGATGTGTGTGAGTGTGATATTATGTGTCTGTGTGTCTGATATAGATTTGTGGGATGATAGTGAGCTCATAGATATTAGTGGCAGAGGAATGAATGACAAATGTGCTTTTAATCCCTTGTAGAGCAGTGATAATGAGGGCTGAGTGGATCTTTTACAAGGAAATAGTAATTTAAGCCGTGGCTCATTCGTCCACTTGTGATATTATGTTATTTTATGTTAACTTCCACCAGCTACTTCTCTACATACTCTCTGATCGTAAATGTTGAGTTAAGTAAAGTTAAAAAGAGGCAGAGGCTTATGCTCCCCCATTATGTCTTACGCATCACATCAACATTGGTCGTAAACACTAAAAAGCACATACAAGTCTCGTCAAGAAGTCAAAGACAACTCATTTGATGGTTAGAGAGCGGCGGACTTGAGCTAAACAGCTTCTCGCACATAAAGCAGAGATAGTAAAAGTTCAAGTAGGACTCAAACTAAAATAAAATATAAAGCTTAGCTCAATTGTGGCATAATATCTACGTATGTCCCCGACCCTACTTCCTATACAGTCACTCACTACTGCTTCCAGGGATACACGTACACGTATAGTGTATAGGGTGAGACTCGGATCTCTGTTGATGTAATGTGATGTGAGAGAGTCTGAAGTGAAGTCAATCTGAGAAAGCGTACTATAGTAGTGGAGACATAGTATAGATACATTGTCATAGCTAGCAGAGATATACACAGACCGGGTCTAATATGCAATAGAAAGGAACTTAAGTGATGTGATAAGAGTATCAACTGCATTTTGTGGCTTGGCTCGCACAAGCGTCACTTTAAGTTGACTTTGCTTTGCTTTACATTACTTGGCTGTGTTGGCTACCTATCTGTTCAGGTTGCAGCTCAGTCCTCACCTACTAAATAGTAGGAGATGGGAGAGATGAAGTGAAGAGAAGGCAAGACAACTCCTCTGAACTCACTACACTCACATCACAAGATCTCCGGGGCTGTCAACTATTACCTTCAGCAATAACATAGGCTAAAATGACCCATTTGCTCCTGTATACGACCCCATTTCTCAGACTATAACAATGCAAGTGATGATTTAGATACACTTCTCTCTTTGCATCTTTCTGCCTTTAATGTCCACCTCTAGTCACCCTCAACATCCATGAATGAAAAAGACCAAGACCTACTCACACTTAACCACACACTACTCGCCTAACTTCTAATACTTAATATTTACTTACCATTATGACATACCATAAATTATTGTCGCAGAATTATAACTCTATCGTGAAATAAGTTATAACTACATTATTTAGGAACATATAAAAGACAACCACAAGTTTCAGCTACAATAAAAATAATTTATCTTATTATCAATTCAGATGGTTGTGAAGTAATAGGTACACTAGAATATCATCAATGAAGGAGGATTTCGTAATAAAGTCACAGTTGGTGGAATTGTAAAAATATACGTCAATAATTAAACTATGCTTGAACAAAATACGGATAGAACTAGATACTAGATACAAACTGATAGGTAACGAGATGTGGGTGTGTTTGCTTTACGAGTAGAAAGTAACCTTTGGCTAGTGATGTACCAATTGCATGTTAAGGAGTAGTGTATGTGTGACAGAAATAAAATTCCGTGTGTCAACAGAGAAACGGGTAAATTGAAGAAGGGACGTCTAAAAAATGTACATGAAAGGTAGTATGTAATATTAATGTGGAGTGACAGTCATGTATTATGTAGGGATGAAAAGAGGAGACACAGACAGTGGAGTGAGTAGATGAGAGAGATGGTTGATTTGCACTGGGAGAGAAGATGAGAGGAGGGCTTTGGCAGGCAAAGGAAAGAAGTGACAAGAATTACGACTTGCGACCCGCCACCACAATTATTCACACTTCATTTTATTTTATTTTTATTTTTATGGTTATTATTTTTATTATCATGACCATGCATATTTTAGTTTACTATTTGGATTGCCTCAGCCTGCCCTGCCTCAGACTTTTATGCTGTGTACTTCTAATGCATAGTAATACTAATACATGTCACTTTAATGGCGAATGAATGTATCTATCCAGTGAGTTTGGTTTTTGATGGGCTTACTTTAACTTGAAGCTCCTGTCGTACAGAGATAACACTTTTACTCACTTTCCCAAGTTCCTCTTCACTCTATGGCTATGTTGATGTGGTCCACGTTGCAATTAGTACTCCCTTTCAGTTTTATCTCTTTTCCACTTATTTTCACAGAATTTTTATTCTTCCGCTCCGCCGCTACACGAGAATATCTTCTCTTGTGACCAGTCAAATGGCAACTGCCTCACTCTTTGATTTTCACAATCCTTGTGACTTTTCTGTCAACTCACATTACACAGAGACATTATTATCCTTTTGGATTATGTGGGCTTATTGTTCACATTTTCCAGTTGTAGTTGACCTCACTTGACATACTTACGATTAGTCAGTGGGCATTCATCCTATTCAGAAAAAGAGCACATTTTCCCATAGCTTAAAAGATATTTTTGTCTACCTACGCGTAATAATAAATGCGAGAGGCAAATACCAAAGCAATTTTCATTCTTCCTACAACAGATACTATCTGAGACAAAAAATCGAACAATGAGTGTCAAACCGTTATGGATTTATGCCATCTCTATTTCTTGTAATAATAAATACGAGAGGCAAATACCAAAGCAATTTTCATTCTTCCTACAACAGATACTATCTGAGACAAAAAATCGAACAATGAGTGTCAAACCGTTATGGATTTATGCCATCTCTATTTCTGTCCCTTTTCTGTTCTACAAGCAAACAGTTAAGTAAAGAAGGAGAGTCGTTTTAAGGTGAGAAGGTAATAGTTCTTATTATGAAGATATCTCTATGATCTATCATTGTTACACAGGTATACAGAAACGACGAATTTCACCGCTCAGCCTAGTTATAACTGTATTGGTGTATTCAATGCATGTAGAAAAATGAATAGGTAGGCTTAGGTATGACATTATAGTTACCTGCAGAAGCTTAAAATAAAATGGGTCACGAGTCGCTTACGGAAAGGACAGCGACATGACAGGATAGAGGAGAGACGACCTTATTTTACCTGTCGTAGTTTTTTAACGTTTCTATTTCATTGTTTACGCAGCCCTCGTGAGGATAAGAGAGCCCTTATATTTTTATTGCTCCGTTTGAACAGTTTTAACTTTGCAGATAAGAGATAAGGTTTTATTTCCCTATAATGAGTGTATCAGTACTCGTATAAATTACACAGATTTGATTTTTATTATGTGTTTTCATATCCTGAAGAAGTTTTATTATTCAAAATTACCAAGGGAAGGCCAGAGATAATGATCACCTATGTTCTACTAATAATAATGTCAGTATTGTACTAGGCGCCTCTAACTTCACTCTTAAATTATCAAAAGCAACATTAGACACAGAAATATCGTGTATTTCTATCATCCACACATTGATGCACACGATTTTCTTAGTTTACGTTGAAATGGATTCAGCAGCAGCTCTCCTCCTGCTCTCCACTTCGCTCTGACGCTCAAGTCAACTTTGATTAAAATCATCCAGTCAACCGAGGAAGAAAGAGTTGCCTTACAACACAACACCAAGATTTATGAATTTCAGAGAGTTACCCATCCATCCCAACCAGACCAACAACCGCTCTCCAGTATACCGAAAAGTCAAAGTAGAAATGTTGGAAGACAGAGCTGACTTTATTCAGACAATAATATTTGTAGATCCTACATCACGTTGCATTAGATTCCCGTCCATCAACTTCAATCCACAATTTTCAATGTTGCATGCCTAACTTGATTTGGTTATCGCAAGGCGGCATCTTAATTAGTTGAGCACAATGGAAGGAACGTCAAGCCAAAGCACTATCAACTGCTATAACTATTACAATTCTCCTTACATCCATTCCCCAGACTGTATTCTTAGCTAGCCCCACTGCAAACTTCAAGATGTGCAGCTACATTCATGATAGTATTACTATAATAATATTAAATGCTTATTTCATGTGAAATCAATGCAATTTATAATGAAAATGAATTATAATATTATGAACAACTAATGATATTAATTGTAAAGAGGTAATAAGCAAGTAATAATAAATATTTTATTTTATGTACAGATAGGAAAATTGTGTTGTTCTGAATGTTCTGATGATATTGTTTGCATTTCCTAATGAGGTTTTTATAACTGGAGTTTAGTATTATATTTGAACTTGTGTGTTATGTCTATTGTGGTCATGTTTACATTAAGTTTGTGTAGTTTATATTATGATTACATCCGATAACTCTTGTGCACAGTTGGGTGCCAAATTAAAATAAATCATTCTTGATATCATGTGAGCATCTTTGCACTCCTATTTTCCTTGAAAAGGAAAAATTAATGCCAACGAAATCAACTGCTAATCTTTCATTAAAAGGATCATGAGCGTATTTTACATTTTCTCTGCTCATTATGGTTATGCAAGGTTGATGATGCGATGACAGAGCTGTTTATTGTATTACTCTGCTTTCCTAATCAGCCTAACGTAATGTAAAGGGGATTTGACTGATTGATAATCGCATTTTTATAGTTTTTTGGAGTCTTCCTGTTGGTACTTATAAATCTAAAGAGTTAATTTAAAAATAAAATTTTTAAAACGAATAGCTAACTTTGTGGTATGCATTGAAATTGTGGGAATGTGTTCATGTTGCTTGCTAGTATGTTGTGAGGGCAGATCTTGAAAAGACAAACTGGGTACGAAAATTCCTTGAAGACATATCATGGGAGTCTTGTTATTCATTGTCTGCCGCATGTTCGTTTGTATCGACTTTGAATGTAATGTCCATCTCCTGCATGTAAACGACTTGCTAATGAGTGTATCCATGTACGTAATATATGAGCAAGTCTTTACCAATGGCAATTCTTTAGTCTTCCTTCAGGGATGGACTGCAAGGAACAGAACAGGAATGCATTCTATTTAATGTACTTTTCTGTCTGTTTGTGTATCTCATCTTGCACTTAACAAAATCTAGCCTTTGGCCTATCGTTCATGTAGACCATGTAAAAAGTACACACAAAACCTGCCTTATTTCGCGTTTACTTTTTCTTATTTATCGTTACTTGCTTTTGCTTTACTCATTATTACTTAAAACGAAAGATCGCTTCGTCATTGTGAGTAATCTATGACAATGCATTAGACTTTGATCCCCCAAGTCCATTTACAAAGTGCCAATTGCTTGATTTAATCATTTTCACAGTTCTCAGTTTGCCTGCAGTATATTATGTTAAATTAAATTGTCCGTATCTGCTTATTCGATTACATTTACGTGTTCTCACTTTCAAAACGGGACTGCAGCAGATACTAACAAAACAATGAAAAAAATATCGTATTTTACTCTAACATATTGGAGTTTAGCAATCTCATGCATTGTACACAACGTACCAAGGCTCGTGGACTCTTGTTAACATAGAGAAGTGGGAGAAGGCAAGCTCGTCACGGAGTTTGGAAATTAGAATTTCACTTTTTGATTACTGGCGACAAAGTCCTCGTTTCTGTCGCCAGTAGAAAAAAACAGTGAAATTCTAATTTCCAAATTCTGTGATGGGCTTGCCTTCTCCCACTTCTCCATGAAAGCAAGAGTCCACTAGCACTGATAATGTGCTGCTAAATATATAAAAATGGGTAAGCAAATAAAATAATAGACAGTATAGACAAGATTTAGCATAATAATACAGCACGCTCCTTTTTTATAAATAATTGTGCTTGTCATACTTCCTATAAATAAACCTATACCTTGTAACTACATTCGAAATTAAATGGGAAATAGAAATTAAACATGAGTGATTATGAGCAAAGTCATTAAAGATGCTTTACTTAAGAATATCATTATCATTAATTTCATTATGGTTCCTTATGAATGTGGAAAATGATGGGGAGACATGTATTATTAATTGTATAGGAATGCCAAAAAGTTAGGTTACTATTACGTACGCATTGAAAAACGTATTAGTTACACGATTACACTTTTTGACTGGTATCTACTACTATAGTTTACATAGGTATATTATTATAATTTGCAATGATATATTTAATATATAAGTAATGAGTTGTGCATTGAGCATCCACTGATATATAATATTGTGTTACTTCTCAGAAATGATAACGAGAGCATATTATACGAAGTACGTATATAGGCAAGTAGCTCGTATTGTATGAGTCCTCTTCTCGTTATGCTAATGGCTAAAAAATTAAAAGAAAGGAGACCTCCCAATTCTAATAAGGGTTTTATCTTGGTACAGTCTCGTTGATTTCTTCTAACTAAGGCAGAGTAATACATCCCTCTGCTAACGGCCCAATTAAAGCAATTCAGATTGAACAGAGACAAAAAGAGTTGAATCGAAAAGTGAAGGGATTGCTGGTGAGTAGGTTGCTGCAAGTAGCGAGCGAGGAGAGGATGACGGGAGTTGCTTTTCTTTCCACCCTCATTTGCGTTATCTATGATGAGGAGATGTGAAACGGAATGGTTACTAAAAGCATTAAAAGCTATTGTAAGCAAGAAGATAGAGATAAGTAGCTGGTAAGGTAGGCCGTGTCGACGCTGTGGCTGTTTGGCTCGACTCCTTGCTCAGTTCTGCTCGGATGCAGTACAACTAATAGTAGTAAGTGTGTACGATTGAGAGTAGTAAACGGCAGAGAAGTACTTGTCTCCCGACTATTTACTATATTGTGGGAATGCTGTCCAGGTGAAAGAAATAATTGTCGTACTGACTGCCCTAAAGGCCTCTCAAAGCAATCCACTCAATGTTGGTCCACTCAAATGTGCTTTTGAAGAGTTGAATCTCGATCAGAAAACTCATTCAAATGGAAATGAGATGGAGAAATACTATACTAATAGTACACGTATCACTGCACACCAAGAATATATTATCGCAGCCAACTAAATACCAAGATCTATTGTCCACCGATGAATGCGTCCACATACATCCACTGCTATAAACAAAAGATCTTGTTCTACTCTTCAGTTAACTCGCCCTGTCACGTCCATGTCCTTTCTAGGAATATCATAATGCAATGCAGTAGCAGTCAAATGCTCCACTTTTAATTAATCTATTACTTAGGAGGGTCTGATTATTCTATCTATCCAACCAAATAAACTCACTTTCTAAATGACAACGGATACGCATTTAGATAGAAAAAATGACAACTTCTACTATTCTTATTTTATTTCAAGTCTCGGACTTTGTCAGTATACTCAGTGGGTATCCCATGCGAATAAATTTTAATACGCTGCATTCAATCATTGAACTACTCGCATACATTTAAATTTTGATTTCTTGTTGTATGTATAAGTTGCATTGTTAATGAATTTAAATGTATGTGTTCCCAAAAATCTCATCGAAAAATATTATTTCTCATGCACTATGTCGTTTCTCTCGGATGGGGAAGGATATCCTGTAGGTTTCATAAAACATAACCAAAAGTAAAGCACCTCATTCCAATAACTTCGTAACACTTCGTTGTCGAAAAAAGTACCAAATATAATAGATTTTGAGCCGATTCAATGGGATAATTTTATTCAAATTTCCATAAATTGATAAACCAGCGCACATACTTTACATTTGAATTTATTATAATTTATATCATAGTCTATCACCAAACTATCTAACGCAATTTATATTCAATATATAATAATAAGAGATTAGTGTATTGATATGAAAGTCTGACTGAATTCCAGAATAAATTCGTTTTGGTCTACTGAACAAGCGGAGGGGTAAGAAAATGATTAAAAAGACGGAGCCGTATGAAGTGAGTGAGGGAGGC
>JABASI010003934.1:0-15208 GCA_019776505.1 Tomocerus nigrus | reverse complement strand
CAAGAAAATCGGACAAGAACTCTGGAAGTTTAAACAAGAATTGCAAAACATGTGACACGGCAGTTTTGATAGTCATCTGAAATCCCTAAATCTGGGGAACTGTCCAGTTAAAAGAGTACTAATCTATGCAATGATTAATAATTTTAATAATTACAATTAAGTCGTTAGTTGATGATTCTTGAAGTGACGCTGACGGTGTGGGACTCCCGTGTCAATTCAATATTTTTACCAATTTTCATAAAAGTTAACTATCGGATTTCACGCTACCTGAAAATAATCATTGCTGATAAAGAAGAATGCGTAGCACCCTATAATAATACGGATTTTTGTAAAATAATGTTTTTTGTGGACCGCAACCTGACCCCAATTCAATTATTAACCATTTTTACCCCCAGTTGAGTTCCAAACTTATGCCAAAAGCCGATCTATCGTCACATGGATTATGGCAACATTATTTTACAAATAGCAATGACATAATACTCAAAAATTGTGGTAACAGTGCACACCTGAATTTTGAAAAATATGATGTTTCACCATCCAAGAAGGTAGTTCTTGAAATTGAAGTTAAAAAACAAAGTTCCTTTGCCGTTGGCCTCGGGAGCAGGAAGATGACACACGACATCTTGTTCGACGACTTCTAGATATTGATCTAAATTGGTTCTGTCTTCAACAAACCCTTTGGCTCCAACTCTCGTGAAAAAGAGAGCTCTGAAATATCTGTTAGAAGTGGAGTATTTTTCTCCCGTGAGTAGAGCTACATAGTGAAGCATTCGTTTTTCTTTGCAAGATCGTCTTCTCAGACGCTGCTTGTTATCCTGTTCAATTTTGACGAGTACATAGCCAGATTTGTCTTTATAAAGTTTATGATTAGTTATTTTTAATTCGTCCAATTCGGGTTGCAACCAACTATCAGCAGATGCAACGGAAAATGTTGTGTGAAGATTGGCAGACATTTTTGAATCTTCTTCGGAGGAACAACTTTCAGTAGATACAGAACTGGAAACGGAGGAATCCTCTGAATCACTCGAGTCGTCGTCATAACCGACATTTTCTTTTTCACTCTCAACAATTCTTTCCAATTTCTTTCTAGGCGTTTTTGTCATGATCTTCTCTGGAGATGGGGTAGGAGGAGGAATGAACGATAACGATAATTGCTGTTCTTCAACAGATGAGTCCGCCGATGAGATGGAACTTACAACACTAATACTGTCAGCCGCATTGTAAAATGAAGGCATGGTCCTCCTATTCCTTACATTGTCATTGCGAATCTGAACAACTTTCTGACCTTTGCATATTGAATCATTACTATTCAAATGTCCAAGGGAAATGCCACGCATGGATGCCAAAATACTAGATGTAGAAAACATGGATGCTGGTTCTACATACAATGAATTGAACCTGTTTCCATTTCTTGTAGTATCCGCAAATCGTGTCGCATCCTTCGCGGTTTCCATCAGGATTGAGTTTGAAACATCATCCTCCACGACTTGACTGCTGGATTGGTCTTGTACAAAACGGCTGTCATTAATGGTAAGGTCCTTACTGAGTTGTTCCCTTAAATAATTGTTTTCAACTTGGAGCATTTGAATATCTTGGATCGCTTCCCGTAAAAGTTGGATATGCTCATTTATTTTTGATTGGAGCAAGACGATTTCCTTGTCTTTGTCTAAGGCTTCTAATTTTTTTACTTCAACGTATTTTTTCAATTCAGACATCTCGGAACGGACCATTTTTAGCTCTTCATCTTTGGTCTTAATTTGTGCAGTTAAATGATCGATGAAGGCGACTTTGCTCTGATATTTCTGGTCGTTTTTGCTACTCATTTTCGTCTCAAGAAAGCAATGAAATATTATATTATCTGAAAGTTGAAATAAATATTCAGCACGTGTAAGGGATAGGGATTATTATATGTTGCTATCTTGGCAAGTGATATATCAATTAGGTCAACTCTTGGGTCCACTAGATATCATACAACGGAAGAATATCATAAATATACCGTCCATATAAATAAATAGGTACTCGTTTTTCTGAAACATGAATCATGAATTCTAAATCTAAAATGAGGTTTAGAAAATAAGTAAATGAAAAAAACTACATGAATTTTCTTACCGAATCAAAAAATGTTGCGATATTATTGCTGGAAGATAAACGCTATATTATAATGAAAATCGATTTGATAACTTTAAAAGTAGTGTACTCGGAGTGGAGTTTAAATTAAAACTGTGGAACGCTTCTTTTTTATTCCCTCCTAAATTAACGGGAAAATGGATTCCTATTTTCCTATTACTAGAGCTGAATGAACTCTAGGTGAATGGTAGGCTTATCTTTGATATATCTACATAATATCTTTATCAATGACTGTTCACTAATGAGTAATGAGTTTTTTAGATTTCTTCTTCGATATAGCAATGAATTTGTGTCCTGATACAAATGATGCAAATACAGTACTTCCATTAGTTCCATTCATACGTAAATTATTTGCATTCATAAATAAATATTCTCTCATTTGCAGAAGACTGTATAAGTAGCATTTGCATAAAATTGGTATGATGCGCTGGGTGGTAATTGCATGGTAATTGCTACGATGGAATGGACCTAGACACACTGAACAGTAAGATACTAGATAAATATTATTATGAATATTATAAATATGAAAAATATGCTGTAGGTTAGCTAGGGACGCTTTATGTGAGGTGAGGATAAACGCCAAAACGCCTGAGTTCGCACTTCTGAAATTCCGAAAGCTGCTGAGGGAAATCCCAATTTATACAGCATGCAGCAGCCAGAAAAGAATCCGGAGGAGGGGCTGGTGGCTGGTGGCTCAATATTTACCAAAGCAATCCGAAAGCTTTTTAGTTCCACCAAAGCACGAAAAAAGTTGACAATTTCATGTTAAAATTAGATGCACATTTGGCACGGATTGCGGAAAATCGTGGATCGGAAAATCGGAAATCGCTACTTTTATGAAAAACTTTGGGGCTCGAGCCTCGCAGTACCTCCTTAATTGCTGCGGCCCTATAATTATACATAATTAATTATGTTGCTTCCATTCTTAAATGTTTGAAGATTTACAAAATTGAGAATTGTAAGGAGAATTCATGACAAATGAAACCTAAGCAATTCTCAGCCTGCTATAATATATTCATTGCTGACTGGAAACGAAAGCAAGTAGTTCTTTTGAATGCCGGCCACCGCGATATTTCAATCACTGATATTGAAATTATGTTCAGTATGTTCAGTATTTCTAGTTGTGCTCCAGAAATAGTCCAATTTTTAGTGTGGAAGATTTAATAAAACCGGCTAAAAAGTAATAATTGATAATAGAAATTTTATTCTGTTACATTGAAGCACAATGCAAAATTGGATTCCGGATGCTAAACAGAATACAGCCATAGATTTTTACAAATCATTTCTTGGTTTACCGGTATATGGTATATGATGGACTCAAAAATATTGAATTTTTATATGTATTGAAAAACCTTTAATTTTATAACGAATCCATTTAATTGTTTATTGCTGATTTTACTAGGCAAAGGAAAATATCAAAAATGTCTACGGCAAGTAATTTCAAAGAAGAGGAAGTTGACATTAATGACGCTCTAAATTCCATCGCCTTATCTGAAGAGACTGCTTATGAAGAAGGTTACGAAGAAGGACTCGAAGCCGGCAAATTAGCAGGTGCTTCTGAAGGCTGGTCGATTGGCATTAGTCTTGGAAATCAACTTGGTGTTGAATTGGGGTATTACCAATCCTACTGTGAAAATATTATCGAGAAAAAACATTATCCTACGAAAGTTACGAATTTGTGCCAGAAAATTATCGAAGCTGTAAATAGTTTTCCCAGAAGTAACGTAGATTCCGAAGATATTTTGCAGAGTGCATCTCAAATTCGAGGACAATTTAAAGTTTTGAAAGGTTTTTTGTTCGGGAAAGCTGGAAGTGTGAGAAAAGCAGATGAAAGGGCTAAAGACGACGAATTAAAGCAAAGTTTTTCCTTTTAAAAATTACATATTTTTGTTGAAAATGTCCCGATTAGACCAAGTTTACAAACATTTAGATTCTCTTACAAAATTTTTACAACCTGCACTTCCGTTTGTAAACTCCCATTTGGTTGATTATGCCACGAAGTGTCATTGGGAGAATTATATCCCAGAAAAGTTGCGACAGGATCTTGAAGGGCAATCCATTCAAAATTTAAAGCAACATATATGCAACCTGGCACATGGCTCTTGGACGACTTATGAAGGTGCTAATGAAAATAGTGATTCTAATTTTAATACCGTCACGTCTCTAAATGAACTGATTTTCCGTATTGGTCAGCATCTTATCTCCAGCACAGAAATTAGTATTAAACCAGAAGATGTTGAAATACAAGGAGTTCCGTTAAATGGCAAACCTTTACTTGAAAACTTTCATAATGTGGAGTTAAAATTTGATCCAATTATGTCTGCAAAGAAAATGCACGAAGTGGAATCTTTAAGTGAATTTATTGTTAAAGTTGCAAATAGTTTACACGGAGAAGATTCATCTTCGGATTCTATTGAGTATTTGGTTGATGTTGGCAGTGGGAAAGGGTATCTTAGTTCTTATCTCGCACTTTTGTACCAGTTTCGGGTTTTAGCCATTGACTCGTCTTCAATTAATACTCAAGGCTGTGAAAAACGCTCCGCTAACTTACAGGTAATAAATAATAATAAACTATACTTATTTCATGAAAATGCCATAATCATATATCTATAATAAATAAATAATTATGATTTTTCGGTTGTTTATTTGCTTACATTGAATTTTAAATTGTGATATAAACTGTAATTGCTTTTGGGTGTAAATATAATAATAGTAAGTAATTAATTGATTTGTTTTCTCTTTTCAGAGGTTATGGTCCCAGCTTTTACGAAGAGCAATTGAAAAGCAGACACTGGGAGAATCTTCGAGACGCGGCAAAAGATGGAGAGCGAGAATGGCAAAAGAAGCAAAGCAATTAAATAACAATGATAGTGAAGAATTGAAAGAAAGCGAAGAAACTGTCAAAATTACAGGACAAAATATTTTCTTAGAAAATGAAACAATGTTCGTAACTGAAAAAACTGATTTGGCAGATATTCTCCGAAGCAAATTTTTACATCCTAGAGAATGCAGAGATCTAGAGTTTGGATTAATAGGACTACACACATGCGGAAATCTTGGAGTAGATTCTTTGAAATTATTCGTGGCAAATGCAAAAGCTCGATTTATAGTTAATGTACCGTGCTGTTACCATTTATTAGACGAAACTACTTCCACTATGAGTGGTAGCTCTGTATTCTGGAATTCTGATTTAGGAGCCTTAGCCAATGGCGGATTTACTTTTCCACTGAGCCAGTTTTTGCTTAATAAAGAGTCATCTCCAACAAATTCATTTTCTTTGGGTAGAAATGCAAGAATGATGTCTTCGTATTCACTGCATCGACTGAGTACAGACGAAAAGGTAATCTTAGTAATATTTTATTCAATTTTGTTCATTACCTTATTTTGGTTTCAAATTGCATAGGTAATATTATTATTAACTTGAAATAGTTGACGATTTTTTAAGAGAATTGAATAAATGATATTTATTAATTTGCCATTAGGAAATGGATTGCCCACGATCAATGCTGTATCGAGTGCTTTTGCAACTACTGATTAGTAAAAAACGGGGCCACACTCTACTGGAATATAATGTTGGAAAAATTGGAGAAAAATGTTCAAGCTTCCAAGAATATGTTCGCAAAGCGTTAGTGAAACTGCATCTCGAAAATGAACTGCATGTGAGTTCAATAATAGACAAATATTCTATTTCTATTTTAGGGATTTAATGAAAACTTCGTCTATTTGCGTCTAATAAATATTTTGCAATTCAGGTGACTGATGCAGAAATAGAAGAACTCTATCAATCTTTTGACGAAGGAAAACGAAATCAACTTCACATGTACTTCCTTCTGCGTTCAATATTTGCACCTTTGATCGAGGGTTGTATACTTTTGGACAGACTGGCATTTTTATTAGAAATGGTATGGAGTGGAATTTCTGAATCCAAAAATAGTTTTCAAAATTATTTAAGAGATAAGGTTCTGTGTCCAGTGGTCTAAAAATATATCATTGCGTATTATTACTTAGGATTGTGTCAAGGAGGCTAATGTCATCGAGTTATTCAACCCTTTCACATCGCCAAGATGCCATGCAATTTTAGCTGTGAAATAAATGATAGTTAAATATTTTTCATTTTTCAAGAATCAAGACTGGCAATTTTACTCGTGGAAAATATGTCTATCTTCTAACAGTTTTGTAAAGGTGAATATTTTGCATTAAAAATGAAGTAACTAAAAGTAACTGAAGAAGACCGACAGAGAGTATTATTTACATTAAGTACATAATATTTACAATTTTTACAATTAAAGCGGAAGTTGCTTATTAGTTGAGAAGGCAATTGCGCAAATTATTATATCTGAGCAAGAATATTATGATAAAAATTAACCAGACTGGCATTTTGTTTTACATGCCAAGTGGAATAAATAAATTCCTTCGTTAATCTGACATTATTTTTCCCATTCTGCTAAAAACGAGTTGGCAATCGTAGGCATCATCGTTAACTTTTTGCCAAGCCTGAAAAAGAAAGAAAACATAAAAATTAAAATTTGAAAATGGTTTCTGTGTTTCCAATGTGTAAAAAATTTAGTACAGATTTCATACTTGTTCATATCTTCGGAGATGATGCTAACTTTGTCATTAGAACATACAAGGACACAATTTACGTCCGTATTAAACATGGGCACAAAATACTTTTCAACGATTGGTTGCAAGTCCCCGAGTTTTACTTTTGTGACAGCAGTGATTAGGTTCCTAAAATAAAATTATAAATTATCATTAAAATATTAATTAAGTTTCTTTCGGCGAAAGGAATACATTTTATGAATTCAGCTGACTTGGAGTGAGTTGCTGGAACTTTTCTGTAGTAGTAACACAAGGACGAAGAAGCCAAGGCCAAAGGTGTCTTTTCAGATGTAATAATTTCAAAAATGAGTGAATTTTTTGCAGATATCAATAGATCTTCACTCCATGGATCGATTCCTTTTACATGGCTGTTTACTATTTCCTTAGAGACTTTATACGCATTCACGACGTCACTGCATTGATTGAGATTAAAGCACAACATCCCAGATGTAGTAGAAGAATCCATGAAAAAGTCATAGGCATAACCAGCTCCTCTTATATCGCGATAAAAGGGCCCCTGGAAAATTCAAAAATCAATAAATACCTTAGCTATCATTTTTTTAAAATATTTAAAAAGGCGTACCTCAGTTTGCGTAAAATATTGGATCGCCGTAAGCAGGATGGGCAACTCAGGATCCAAGCAATCCATTATAGCGGGTAATGCTTGTGTAAAATATGAAGATTCTTCCGAAACAATGCCCAAAATTAGCTGCTTCGGCTCCGAAGCCAGTAAAGTCCGATCCTTGATCCACTTTATGTCATAATCGTTGGCCATTCTACATTGCCAATAAAAATATAAAGTTTTCATGCTTATTCTCACAAAATTATGAAGATAATATGTACATAGAAGTTTAGAAAAACCTTTTGGTAATTGGGACATCAGGAGGAAACGGAAATGTCTTCTTAAAAAGGCTACCAAGATCAAGCCCTTCAGGATTTTTTGCCATGTGATTTTGAAGTTTATCCAAGGACGTAGCCATATGCATACTAATATTTCTCGGCTGCGTAATAATTTTGGTAATTTCTTCCAAAATTTTCTTTATTTTCGCCTCTGATCGTGGTAAGTCTTTTACAAGCTCCTTTAGAAACTTTTGCTGACGGATTATACTGCAAACCTTTACATTACTTTCTGCATATACAAAAAATAGAAGTTTACAATAATGATGATATGAAAATATTTATAAACAATAAAGAAATGTATAAAATATATACTCAAAATTGTAACCTTTTTTAAATAATATGTCTTTCATTACAACAGCAGCCATTCGATGTCCACCTCTTTTCAGTTGATTGACTTCCGTTGCCATTTTATTTGCTAGAACTTTCAGTCTGTCACCACTCCACTGAGTTTTCCAAAATATCTTTCTTATCCAATCTAACCCAACCTCCAATTTTTCTAGTTCCATCTAAATCACAAAAATAAAAATAATTGTTGTAATTGTAATTATTGTATTATTATTGTAATTATTTTACTATTATTGTAATTATTGTAATTATTTTACTGTTATTGTAATTATTGTAATTATTTTACTAATATTGTAATTATTGTATTATTACTGTAATTATTGTATTATTATTTGTATTATTTTTGTAATTACCGTAATAATTGAATTACACAGTAATATTGCTCAAAATTAAATGTTAGTATGTAAATAATTCATGTTCCGTAATAATTTATGTCATTATTACCTGACAATTGAAAGCAAGAACATGGCCAAAAGAACCGCATTTAAATCTTCTATCTCCATCAATGCCTAGACCTAGTGAATGCTCTAACAAGTCTCTGTTCAATCCTGCAACAACATCTTCAAATGACAACAAAGTTCCATCATCGAGAAGAATAGGGCACTCTGTGAAAGCTTCAGTGATCAATGGCAGGTATTTCTTCTGCTCAATTGTTAGCTCTGATGTGTCCATATGAAAAGATATCTGTCAAGAAAAAATTAAGTCATAAATAAAAAGAACATTTTGTAAAAATAAATTTAATTAAGGTATTAACTTACGTAAACGAAACTGGTTTTGATATCATCGAGCATTAAATTACATTTTACGTCGGCTGCCCATTCTGGATTATCATATCTTACGATAGTGTGGTATCCAATGGAATCTATGCTGGGTAATTTAATGTTTTGAAGACATTCGGCTGGAGGGGGAACCTTTTTATATTAAGACAAACGTTACGAAAGTTTACCACTATAATAGTATTTTATTATTATCAAGACGTAATAATTTGACCTTACATTATTTACTTGAATTGCACTTTCAAGGTTATGTCGGACATTGGCTAAACCTTGTTCTCCTAAACAATTGATACGCTCTTCGACACGTCCCTTTTCTTCTTTAGCAAGTCTCTCAAATTCCTACGGAGAATTTTTTAAATTATAAATAGTATTATATATACATAATAGTACATAATAAACATACACAAAATTTATATACAGAATATACACAATACTAATAAGCTTAAAAGAGCGATTAAATATTTATCAGTTGAAAGAACGTCATTTGTAATGAATTTACCGATTTACTGGGCGTGGCAATTATTGTCACCCATTTCTGTTTCAGTATTCGCTCCTGTATCATATCAGTCCAGAATGAGGCAGGCTGCTGCAAGAACTGTTTTATTTTATTCGCACAACTGATCCGCTTGACGAACTGTAATAAAAATAGCCATTATTTTGAAAATTGAGCTAACTAAAAGAAAAGAAATAGATTACAATTTGTACATTATATACAGCATTATTATAAATTACAATTTCTTTTTCATTGTTTCCATATAAAAAGTCCCCAATGACTGCATAGGCGATTGAATTGTGTGGGGTATTTTCCATTGAGCTCAGCTCCTCCTGATATTGTTTTCGGATTATATCTGTGATTCTTGACGAATCAAAATTCTGGATTTGTTTTTCCAACACTTGTCGCAGTTGTGGTACAATTTTTTTCGCATCTGATACTGGGACTCCTTCAAATTCAATATAGAACGTTGTTCGGCTATTTTCCATTTCCCCATACATTACCTACCAAGATTTTATGTCAATGACAATAGGGAATTTAGTATATTGAAAATTACTTTATAAACGTATATCCAGATGGTTTGTTGAGTTGACTAAGTTGACTTACTTGGCTTGAAAGAGGTGATTCGTTTTCTACAAATTCGAGTTGTAAGGGTCCAACTGTACTGTCACTCAAATATTCAAATAGGAGCCTTAGACCTGCAATGCTAAAAATGTTTTAAAAGAATTACTACAGGTATAAAAACGATTTAAAATTATTTAAAAGTAAATAGGAAAAAGTAATTACGCATCGACTTCGTCGATAGCCGAAGGGCCACGAAAGCCAACAGTTACATTAGCTTCTTCTTCATCTTCAGAAGGAAACTTTATTATTTTTTCTATTGGTTCCGAAATTTCCGGCACGTCATCCAACCAAGGCTTTTTCCAGTTGCTTACACTTTTTTTCTAATTATTTTATATCAAATTGTAAATTGTTGTTTCCCATTTTTAGTAAATAACTCGTTAGGTAATTCACAACATCGGTTCTTACGGTTTTTTGAAGCTTTTTGATTATGGGCGACAGGGCATCAAAAATATCTTCAGGCTTAACCATCCCACATACAACGACACAAGTGTTACCGGGATGATAAAACTGGTCGTGGAAATTTTTAACCTTAAAAAATACATTATTAGGATAAACTACTTGCCGTAATTGCAAATTTGAAGACGGTTGAATTGTCATTCTTATTTTAACTATTATCTATTTTATATTTAATTTACCTGTGTGTTATTACAGCTCTCTCGAAGATTTTTCAACACACCACCTGTTTGGTAGTGATACCCTGAGGTGGGTGGGTAAATTGATCTGGTCAAGGCTGTACTAGATTTCTCTTCGGCCGAATTTTCACAGGCTAAAATCTCCGAATATACAACACCAGCGTCCCTACCCTCGCCATTAAAATGGTACACCTCCGTAACAAATCCTTCATCCTGTTAGCATATAAAATAATTAGATTAGAATTTTACAATTTACAATTTAAACATTTAAATAAAATATATTGCTTTAGAGAAAATATATATTTATGGCAATTGATGCTCTATGCATTAGTACCAACCCTCAATAAAGGGTAAAAAACGTGATCCATGTAAATTGGCAACAGTGTGCAAAATCCTTCGCTTCCAGCAGTCGTCACAGTATATGCAGTGTGATCAACATCCGTCCAAGCATTTGTACCACTGGCAAGGCACTTACTGGCTAAAACATCCAAAACTCCTTTATATGGATATTCCTCACTTCCCAGAAAAATCAAGTGTTCAAGAGTATGGGGAAGGCCATCATCATTTTTTGCTTTGGTTGCTGTAAGAAAAAATAATTTCTTAGTTTTAACATGTAATTTCATAATAGAATATATTAATTGAACTTAAATCTTGAATTTTGGAGAATATATTTTACTTACCAAGGACTATGTATCCATTTACAATTGGTCCTTCAACATTTGCCAACACAACTTCTAGCCCGGTGCTCCTAGAGCGATATTTCGAAACTGGGTGAATATCATTCGCTTTAACTTCAAATATCAGCTCAAATTCTTCTTCGCAGTTCCTCATTTTAAATCTGGAAAATTCGATGTTTTTGCTCCTAGCAGAAATTACAGAGTTCACAAAACTAAATTTTTGACACACAATATTAGGTCGACATTGGGGAAAATTACTACTTTTGAAAATAATCGATCTGTATATTTTGTATATATTTGTTTTCATTAAAAAAAATCTAACCTTCAACTTTTATTTTCAATAATATGCTTGACAACTAGCTGCACGAAGAATAGACAATTATTATTGAAAATATTGGCGTGAAGATCCAATGACAGTCAATGACAAGACTTGACAAGAGTGACAACAACAGAAAATTATTTGCCGGCTGCGACTTGCGAGAGAGCGACTGACTTCTCAAAGCAAGTCAAAACTTTTCGTCCTTCGTATTCCTTGCCGCTGACTGCGAAGAGCATGTGAACATCAAAGAGGGAACGAACTCTTTAAAATTAAATATCGGGAATTTCGCAATAAGGGTAAGGATTTTCCATTATCAACCATTTTATGTCCAGGAAATATTAAATATTATATATAATGGAAGGGTAAACTGTGTATTTTTCTTATAAAATCTACGCAGGTCAATCAAGAATGCCAAAGACTGTTCTGGTTGCTGCTGACACTGCTGATTATCGCCGCTATACAACGGAGAAAAGAATCCGAATTGTGCAACTTTATTCTGAAGGTTCCAGTTGTCGTTACGTGCAAAAAAGTTGGGAGAAAGAGTTCAAGTGTAGTCCCCCAACATCAAATACTATAAATCGTATTTATCAAAAGTTCTTAGAAACAGGGAGTGTGGCAAATCTTAACAGGCAGAGAGTGAGATCAGCACGCACAGAATTGAATGTCACAAAAGTTAAGGAAGCATTTCAAAAGAACCCTGAGAAATCCATAAGAAAAGTCGCTAACGAGTTAAACATTCCACATTCTTCTGTTTCGCGAATTCTACACGAACTTAAGGGATCTGAAGGAGGAAAAATAAAAAGTTTTAAGCCTTTAGGTATGATACTAATACTGAAATAAGATTGTCTCGTTATAATTTTCATGAAAATGCTAAATCTTGAACGCGTTAATGTTATGTTTCGTAGAATAGTAAAAAAAATCATTTATATGTATATAATGATAGGAAAGAGATTTGGAATAAATGATCCTTTTTGATTGATGATTCTCCACAGTCACAAAAGTCACAGAGATTAAATCTGACAGCAATATGGATTGTGATAATAAAGTCGAAAATGATGGGGAAGTAACTGATGCTTCGCCGTTACCAAAAAGTACTACAGCAGATTTAATGTTCACTGTCAACTTCGCAGCTGAAAAGCATAAGAGTCAACGAAGAAAAGACCCTGAACAGACTCCATACATAAACCATCCAATCGGTGGGTATATAAATACACAATCCTTAAATATATACATTAAAAAACGGAAATCGACAATAGAAATTCGATTCTCTTCTAAATTAATTGTTTTTCTTAAGGAGTCGCTCATATTATTATTCAAGAAGGGCATATCGACAACTTGGAAATAATTCAAGCGGCTTTGCTGCACGATACAGTTGAAGATACTGATACAACAATAGACGAATTGAAAATTGTTTTTGGAACTAAGGTGGTTCTCCAAAAATTATATTATAACTGATAACCTAATTGTTGAAACTTGAAACGGAATTCAGTTGGAAAAAATGATTATTTCGGTGGTTATTTAGTTCATTTTTTCCATCTTAATTCCTTTTCTTCAATAAATAATTTTTTAAAATCAATATTTTAAATTATTTATGCATTTTTATTACTCTTGGATAGGTTTCCGGAATAGTTGCTGAATTGACGGACAATAAATTTTTACCGAAGGAAAAGCGAAAAGACGAGCAAATAACTAAAGCTCCTCATAAATCTTATGAAGCTAAAGTTGTAGGTATGGCGGATAAAATTTACAATTTGCGAGATCTCAAAAGAACTTTACCTTCCGGATGGGATGAAAAAAGACGCCAAGAATATTTTGTATGGGCGAAAAAGGTTTGCGTCTCCTATTACTCTGCCAATTCTTCATTGGCAAGAATCCTTCAGGATATATTTGTTCAGCAAGGACTCGGCGATTAATTTGAAAAATTATGTTACTGCTAAGACTGATAGCACAATGATACTGATGAAGTACCGAGTACCGACTGATAATAAATGTTTATATGATATAACTAGAAAGTTATTTGTTTTTATCGGGTATTTGGAAATATTGCGGAGTTTAGCGCCCCTGGGTACTGCCACAAGGGCCTAACCTCCCTCGATATTCAACCGTAACACTGTCTAGGTATTATTTGTTTGGCAATTCACAGCATCCAAATTCTAGTCCCAAGGGAATTTTAATATTTTGTCTCCTCCCACATCCCCCATTGAATCTATATACCTACCCAATGTTTTCGAGACTGAACTCCCATTATTGCCATTTAGTCATTATGTAATATTCTTACTTGCACAATAATTATGATTATGAGTTGGTGGGTATATTTTCAATATAAATCCAACAAATTCCTTGTATGTTCCTTCCAGAACAACATTTGTTTCAGAATTTATTTTGTAAGATTTCACGAAGGTAATGTCAAATCAGTTGCTAAAAATTCAAATAATAATCACAAAAGTCTATTTGTAGAGGCTAGCAAAAATATTAGCCAATAAATACTTAATTTGGAAAGAATTTAAATTTTTTTGAAAGGATTTTGTAAAGTCTTATACATTTTCAAACATCAATGCAATGCCTTGTCCTCCACCAATGCAAGCGGATCCCAATCCTAATTTGACACCTCTCCTTCTGTAAATATTAAAATAGTTTGGAAATGTCATCAGCATCATAAAAATGTATTACACAAATACACACACACAACCACAACACAGCACATCTAATAACGCATAATGTGTTTCAGAAATATAAAGCTTAGGTCAGGTACCTCATTTCATGAACAAGATGCGCTGAAATGCGAGACCCAGAGGCACCTAATGGATGCCCCAGAGCAATGGCTCCTCCATTGACATTTAATTTTTCGGGGTCAATCTCTAATTCTTTCTGACAAGAAATCACTTGAGGAGCGAAGGCTTCATTAATCTATTTAAAAATGAGAAAGCATTTTAATTTAAAGGTTAGTCAATTAATTTTAAGTTCTAACAGTCATGCACTTTTTCATAAACACATGCATAAAAATATTGCTCTAAAATAAAAAATATTATATTTCAATTAGAATATTAGAAACTGATTGCTTAATTCTTACCTCGATTAAATCAATATCGTTTAATGATTTTCCAGTAATTTTCAATAGTTTTTTAATAGCTGGAACAGGGCCGATGCCCATAATTGATGGTTCAACTCCAGCTATTCCATAGCCTACCACACGAGCCAAAGGAGTCAAATTATATTCCTTGCAGGCATCTTCATTTGCAATTATCACAGCCCCGCCCCCATCACAAATTCCCTAAATAGTTATAAAACAATTAAAAAATTTAATTAAGTTTTCTTAATATTGCTCCATTTTTAATGGTACCATTTATATAGTTTACCGAAGCATTTCCAGCGGTAACAGTTCCATCTTTTTTGAAAACCGCTGGAAGTTTATTTAGAATTTCCATAGTTGTTTGTGGCCTGGGATGTTCGTCTACATTCATTTCTACTTCAACTCTTTTAACATTTACTTTTAGTGGAGCCAATTCCTCCTTGAAGTAACCTTTTTCGTTTGCTACAAATAATTAGTGAAAATTTTTGGAATTCATTTTTATTTATAATATATTTATGTGGATATAATATTAAGGTTGGCCTGACTAGATGAAACCAGTTTCAGGGTTTTTTCAAACTTTCGCGCATAACTTGATAAGTAAGAAATAGAATTAACCAAAGTTAACTGAAATTCAAAGACTAAC
>JABASI010003933.1:0-15210 GCA_019776505.1 Tomocerus nigrus | reverse complement strand
TGCTGTTAAAATTGAATAAGTGGCAAGGGTTTATATGCAGTAATTGGTAATGCGTGCAATTTCCTTGGTATTCGTTGCAAAATAATCATGTAGTAGTACTTTTTGGACTCGTAGCAATGTCCTTAATAAGATAAAAATATGTAATCGGGCTGAATAAATTGTCTTCTAAATTTTAAACATAAAAAACTACAATTTTCGAAAATTCTAGGCAAGCATTCTTAATGCCTAGACATTAAGCTTGTTGCCTAGGCATTAAGCTTATTGCCTGAATTTTCTTATTACCGCTAACATATGCATTCCCGATAAAGGATGACATTAAAACTTGAGAATCTATGGACGTCCCCAAATCTGAGACCTTACCATGAAATTGAACTGTCGAAAGCGAAAGTGGGGCCAAGCCTCCTCTCCTGTCAAAACAGTGCAATAATATTCATATTTTTCGTGATACGCTTCATAAAATCTGAATTTATTATTCAGTATATAGGAGTAAAAATTTACTGATACTAAGGTATAATGCCATTTAAACCTAAAAATGTTCATCGACACAAGGAAATTAAAAGAATGCGAATTTTCGTGTTAATCGTGTCGTTTTAATCATGCTAATCGTGCAACGTCCCAATGCGGTCAGTCTGTCTAAAATTTGGGCGAGGGATGCGCAAAAGAATTGGGATTGTTTATATCCTTTTTGATATTTTCTCCAATATCTGCTAGTGGGAATTATTTTTACGGAAGCCATCAAAAATTTTCTATTTGAAGAGCATTACGCAATCTCTTTTTTGCTTTTGTATCCCTAAAATAATGAAACATTTCATTAAAGTTCATGGTTTCCTTTTCGCTACAAAACCACGGGGGAGCAAAAATTGACAGGTGGTACGTATTACATGCAAAATTCATATGCAACTGCACATATAATATGACGCCAAATTGTCAGGTACATTATTTCCTGCTTCATAAATATAAAGCAATGAATGTTGGTAAATTTATGTTGGGCGGAGAAACTCCCGGTAGATGAAATAATTTGTTCCTAAACAAGAGATCTTTCTCTAGCTTCGGACATTTGGAAAATATGTGTGCGAATATGTATACACAAGAGTATATGGCATTCACATTGACTTGGGAACCTATATAGTACGTTGTAGAAATGTTGGGATGTCAAGTCTCCGGGCATTACAGAATATGAGCATGTCAAATGTCACACTTTTATTTCTTTCGATTGGGAATCTCCTTTTACGAGATAGCGAAAGCTTTTCCGTAGTTGACTGGTTATCCGTACTAGGAAATCCTGAAATGGTCATTGCCTACTTACGGACACTGGGAAATGATAATTTGTGGAAACGACATCGAGAAAACATCTTCTTGTGATACTTGTGAATAAACTCTTGCTTTGATGTCTTTTATTTTCTAGTATCTGTCCTCTCTACAGATTAGATGTACTATTTACCCCACTAGCTATGCCTCTGGAAAGTCAAACGACTAACTTTCTGAGCTGTTGCGTTTTATGATTACTGATGTAAGATGTAAAGTCGTAACCTCAATACACCCACAATCGTGGCACTTTAGTACCAATAGCGGTAATGCTAACCTACCGTTAGGTATCATAGGTACCTACTGTAAATAATGTGGATTGAACGTGATAGCCAGTGTTTCGTTGGACAAAACAAAATAAACCATGGTTCTTGTCTGAATTTTGATATTATGGGAACTATTATTAATGATATCGATATATCTAGTACCTACCTATGAAAGCAAACAATGTCTAAAATAAAAATTGTAAATAATCCCAAGTAATGTTTGCTATATGTCGGCTTTCTTTACAAAAGAGAAACGTTACCTTGCTAATCAGAAAGTCGTCACATCAGAAGAAATATCATGATTTATATCCCTCTCCCTAAGCATAACTTGTTAAGAAAAGAGTTACGCTTTTGGTGTAATGCCTCTTCATTACAAAAGCCGTAAAAAACAAAAAAGTTTTTAAATGCATCGCATGTCTCTTAAGCTTGAATAAGTTGAATTTAGTTTGTTACGCTTCGAAACTTTTTCCACCTAAAGTGGTAAGTGCTGCTTACCCACAAAGTTTATTTTATTGAATACTTTTTGTGGCCTATATCAAGTATGTAGGTAATTATTCTTTCGTTATTGTAACGTTGATGATGCCAACCTTTCTAGCATGCTAGGAACCAAATGTATCACAATTAATTACCCAGTGGCCATTTTGGACATCAAACTACCTCCAACTTCAAGTAATGTTAGAATTAGAATTTAATACAAAGAGGAAAATTAAATGACATCTAATTATAAGATAGTTTTCCAAGAAAATGACTTCAAAACACTGTCCCCGCCAACAACCAGCAGTAGACTTCATAATATTATCGTTTAAGGCCTTAAATTGCACAAAAACTTTCTCTTTTTATCCGACAATACGGGTTTGACTGAAAATGCAAAATTTATTTTCTCTTTAAACATGCCATATACTATATGTATACAAAGGGTATACTTTTAGTTTAAATGTAATTTTAATGTCTTAAATGTAATTTTAATGCAATTTAAAAAGGTCTCATCCTACTTTGCAATTTAATGTATAATCTATTTCTGTAAAAAGTTTCTTTTTGGGATTTTTCAGTTTTAAAACACATTTAGTCATCTGATTTAGTTATGCTGGTTGATATTATAGTAATACTATAGCGCTTATTGATAGTAAATAGTAATATTGGCAATCAAAGATCGACCCAAACAAACGTCACAGTAAAATTTCTTATTGTACTGATATGATTTGTGCAAGCTTTGTAGATTGCATATGCCATGCCTTATTTATCCATCGTTAAAATGTAAAATCACGTAAATTTAAAAACACGAAAAGGCAACTCAGAAATAAAATCTGGAAAAAGTGTTTTGGATTATTTCCACTAAAGGGTTTTTATTGGCTTGATAATTTGAAGATTTGGTGGTTATTTTTACGCCCCCTTCTAATATATTTGCATTTTGTTCAGAGAGTACATACTACATACAAGCTATAATCTTCCAACCTATTCTAAACGTGCAGAAAAACAAAACAAAGCAGATTCGTTTCAGGCTTATATATTACCCTCGGCCATGCAATAGAAAGATCAGTGTACAGTGTAAAAGTCCATCTACATAATGATCAAGTAGGTATTGTGGCAGTGTACTAAGTGGACCACCCAGTTCCAAATATTCTGAAGTTATATTTGACATTTATTGTCGTAAACAGAATTTCCTACTATTTTTGGCAAGCATTCAGTACGTTTAGCAATGTAGTAATTTATTTTACTTTCCATACTTACCTAGAGAGGGAAACTTAGGACACGGCCACGGCAAAGAATTTGTGTGAAAGTTTCCTGTTTGAATATGACAGTTTTGGTTTATATTATTTCGGGTGCAAAAAACGTTTTAAACTGTGGTCAGTGGTTCTCGCCTTTTCTGCACAATAGAAATGAATAAACTTTAAAGGTCTGTACTCTGTACCCTTTCAGACTAGACCATTTTATGTTTCGGAATATTGTTGCAGTAGGTGCTTAAATAGTCGTAGTTAGGTTGCGAATTATATATAAATATGTAATTATTCAATTAGTTAATTGTCGCGTTGATTAGACCCGATGCGCGATGGTGAAATAAAGCTACGTGCTACATTATTTAAGTTGGTCTTCAATACGAAGTAACAAGATTCCATGTATGTTCATTGTGTGTACGGGTGTAAAATATACCCCTGAACATAAGTTTTATACTACCAAAAGATTAATGGAATAACTGGAATACTCGCGTGTCAAATTATGAAACCCGACGTCACAGCCACAATCCGTATCTGACAGATGTAAAAAGGAACCATATGCTACCAACTAAAATATTTTTGTTGCCTCATCAAAGATATAAATTCCTGATTAGGCCATAATCACGATGTCTGTTTCCATTCAAGCGCATACTTAACTATCACATTCTTAAATTATTCGAGAGGAGAGATGTGTGTTAAACAACTTAAGTACTTTTAAATTGCCGTTAAATTGTTCAAGCTGAAAATTCAGACAACTTTTAGAACATAATGAAACAGTCTTTGTATCAACAGACAAAATAAAATGACATTATCTTTTGTTGCCCCAGACCATCCCCAGACCTACTCAAGGTACAAGTTATTAATGCTATAGGCTATAGTGACAGCAGTATAGTATACGTAGTATACGTAGCAGAGTAGAGATTCTACTGGCTATGGCTACAATTTAAGCTTAGCATAATAAAAATTTATGTGCTTAAGAATAAACGTAGGTCGATATTTTCTTGATTTTAAGATAATTTCAAGATATAATACATATGGAATAACAACTATAAATTTATGTGCTTAAGAATAAACGTAGGTCGATATTTTCTTGATTTTAAGATAATTTCAAGATATAATACATATGGAATAAGAACTAGTGTGTGTTGACATTATTACTACTGCAAATTGTCAAATGGATAAAAAACAATAAGTTGCCTACTTAAAAAGTTACGTACACGAACGAAGAAGAAATTGTGAACTTGTGAATTACCGTAAGTCTAAGATAGGTTGGCAGCAACAGTAAATAGTATTTCCTAAGAATTAATTTAGGGTCGGACCATTAGTCTGTACACGTTGGTAATAGATAGCCAGGTAGGTACCTAATGTTTCCTTGTGCATTTCTGGAGTTGCTACAAATTCAATTTCATGTTCCTTGGTTAAAATTTGGTTGCACACGAACTATTTGTTGGAGCATTGTTTAGTTTTGAGACTATGAGTTTATGAGGGGCAGATCATAGTTTGGAGGTTATAACATGTTGGTGGAAAGGCTGTTATACTATTATGAGTGGTGTACATATATATTATGGGTAGTTAGTTACAATGTGTTTTAATGAACTCTCGCATGAAATGGGAGCCGGAAGAACTGTTGAATGTTGTGATGCAGTTAGAATGTGGCGTGCGTTCAAATAAATCAGAAAGCGAAAGAAAGACTAAAGATAAAAGGGGAAGCATGAGAGTTGGAGAGGAAAGTGAAAAGTATGTATGATATTAGTTGGTAAATACAAAGCAGAAATGACCTGTGGTTCCGTTGATTACCGAAGAGACATTATCCACCCTGCTGTATAGCACTAAATAACGATTCATAAGTAAGACAGTAGCTAAACTAACCACAGTCAGCCCTTACGATTGAAAATGAAAAGAAGATCCTGGAGATTTCGTCTTGGGCCTGGCAGAAGAAGGAAAGTAGAGAAAGGAATAGTCTTGGAATAGTTGTACTCACTCCTAATTCAGTAGCCACTGATATGAATGAGTTAACGAAGAGCCGAGAAAAGAGTCAGTGAAGCTGCGAGTGGCTGTTGCAAGAGAATTGGATAGAATTCTGTCGGAATGAGCATATTATAAGAGAGCATTAAGGATGGCAGAGTTAAGTCGGCGAAGAACAGAAGAAGATGGCTTGGCTCTAAGCACTGAATAAAGTTAATAAAGTAGCTAGCTACTGAGACTTCCTTATTGCCATTCTTTATCATGCATATGATATGATAAAATAAACACACATTGCTGATCATAAGGCTTTCCAGATATTATTAGTATGCAGGGGATTCTCCGCAGTCAGAGAGAGAGAGAGAGACTCCGGCTGAACAAGATTGAAGGAAGGCTGAAGAAGATTTGGGGAGGCAGCTGCATTTACACGTCGGGAAACACACCTTCTCTCGTCTCTCTCCTCATACATGCATGCTAAAATTATGAATGTGGAGTAAACCTCAAAATTATGTGAGCAGTGCTCTGTAATATGCATACATAAGGTGCACAGAGGGAATGACGTAAACAGCGTGTACTATTACTGACACATACATCCAGTCTCCTCTCCACTGTTTTATTAGTCGCTACAAACAGAATTGGGGAGTAGGGCGAGTGAGTGTCTACTGTCTACTCTGCCTGTCCTGTCGTCTATTTACATAGCAAGAAAGAGCTACCTGTGCAGCCAAGGAAGCTAATGTCTAGTAAATATGAAAGTCTGGCAAGTTAAAACACGCCAAATATTTGGAATCTTGAGAGTAGAGTGGCAGAGATAGGATGCAGGCGGCACAAGCCCTCCTTATCTATTCCCAACAAATAGATATTAGTGCTTGTTCATTAAATCTAATGACGCCAGTGTGTGTTGAATCCCAACGTGCCCTTATTTTACATTAGATTAAAGAAGAAGCCTAGCTCTGCATTGTGAATGTAAGAAAAGCGTGAAAGGAAGCAATAAATGAAGTGTTTACTTATCGTCTTCTATGTGGCATTACTGTAGTTACATACACTTATAAACGTATCTTTTCTATTCTATGTATTGACTAGCAAGTACTGTGTGTGATGTGGGTGAGTATAAGGAGGGATGCCATGGAAAAGTTCCTTTGTCCACTCTTGTGATATGATTTTCCTTTCACCTGGATAGTAATGAGGAGGGGAAATTTTTGTCACGCAGCAAAAGGCAAAGGCCGTGACAAAAAATACTGCACAACAAACAAAATGCAATTGAGCAAATTGAGTATCCGAGCTCCGTTTCACGGACTCAGCCGGGGAATTGCAGGACTACATTGTTGGTGCTTGTTTGTCTCCCTACTTTCTTCTTTCATACAGAGACTACCTTAGTAACCTTAGTGTATTGATGCATTCGAGTCATTCGACTACTATATTATAGCTACATAAATGGCGTCTAGCATCTAGAGATGTTGTTGTAAAGTTTTTCGGATCTTTTAAGGCTTACCGGTTTCCTAGTTCGGTTTGATTTGGTGTCTCAGTTCAAAGGAAATGCCGAAGGAATGCAAACACGTCCAATGTTTACAGTTGAATGCGTCGTATTTGCTTCTTTTTCTAGCAGGATGAATAAAAGCAAAATTCTGTACGAACACAAAAATCCAACAAACAAATCCTGTTATCTCTTTCTGTGAAACAGTTAGACACACATACTATCACAAGTGGACTGCAGGGATATTTTCGACGAGGTGTCCCACTTCTAGTCCAAAGCTGTGAAATGTGAATCTCTCGGTTTTTTGCCTTTATCCTTTGACTTTTCCGAGAGTGTGTTTATATATACGTGTCTCCTATTAATGTACTGTGCCTGGCTTGCAATTGTTATTAAAGTTGTGAAATGGTTGACGGAGTGTAAGTTGGCAGAAGTTTCAACGGATCAGTAATGCTCTCACACTCATAAATCCGGATAAGTATCCAGCCCTAGTACAGTGGCTGTAAACAAGAGGGATAAGTATTATATAATGACAATGACTGCATCTCCAAGTAGAGATAAAGTGACTCCAGAGTCCTCCAGATCCATCAAACTCTATGATTTGTAGTCACGTAAGGTAGTTAAATGTCACGGAAGGCTATAATAATACTTAACTTTTTCACAGACTAATCATTGCCAACAAATCCTAATTTTAGTTCATAGAGTGAAGGAGAAGAGAAGTGAAAAGTGTAGCATTAACTAACAATGGGGCGCTAGTTTAAAAAACTTTTCACGAGTCATTCCACTTGGCGAAACATATTTGAGTTGATGATAGCGGAGGTGTTCGCCGTCTATCTGTGAAGATAACTTCAGCAACGTTAACTTGCACAAATATTCTTTTGTCGGACAAATAAATGTCACGGTGAGCTCTATTCCTATGTACGCAGTCACAGACAAGTCAAAATAATTTTTATTTACATCTCTCTCTCTCTCTTTGTGGCTGTGTAAATGTGTGCAATTGCAATTTATTGGCAGAATGTAGAAATAGATCACATAAAAATATTTGCTATTGATAGTTCTACTGTAAACTAACTTTTAGGTAAATGTGTTTGGGCAGCGGATTGAAAAATCAAACGCGAGTTCTTCTGGGGCAAGGTAATAATTGCAGTGTGGAAGGGAGAAACCGAAGCTTTTCTTCTAGTTTCTTTCTCCTCGTTAACAAAAGTAATGTTGAGTTGAGCTGGACTTTGATTCTATTGTCAGCATTGATGGTGTGACTGACAATGAAAAAGTACTTTTCGCATCCGCTGCGTCTGCAGGAAATCGGAAACGAGCAATTATAGCCAAAGTATTATTACTTATTGTCCGGGGAATTAAATTAGTAGTGTCGTTGTTCCGGGAGAGGCTGGCTTATTGGATTCCTGCTATTAAGTAATTCTACACTTTTCCCGATTCCTTCAATGGTGTAACTCTAAACTTTAATTGTTTTCTTATTAGCTCCAGTACAGATTATTTACTGAAGAGATTGACTAGGTAAACTGTGTGCACAACAAAGTAAGTAAGTACAGAGTGCATAGTCGGGAATTAGTGATACTTAGAGAGTCTGCTGGGGAAAAGTCGTTCTGTCTTGGAGACAGCCAAGAGATCTCACCAGATGCACATAAAGCAGAGGATAAATAGAGGAATCTTGTACAGATAAGTGAAATGGGACAAGTTAACGCGCTTCAGAGATAGCTGACAAACAAATGCCCAACTTGTGTCCCTGTGACATGGGAAGCACACTGAGTAAAGCACCGTGAAAATGTGACAATGGCAAGTGAACTGTTCACGTAGCAAGTCAAGAAACAAGTGCTAAGCTAACAATAAGTCGCACAACTACCGAGAACTCGAATGAAGCTTGGAGACAGGAAACACACACTTTTTAGTCTCGTGTCCGGCTTTAGCGAGTCGACGTGAAACAAACTGGGATTGCTTTGTTCAATCTTCAACTGGAGTTGGAGGCAACTCGGGCAAGTTCTACTTACCTAAGAACGAACATGCAGAAAAAGGTATCTTCCTCTCACTTCTAGAGCAGAGATCGACTCAAAATACTTTCACCGCCAAACCATACTTATCCATACTCTATCAACATTTTACAGTACCTACAGCAATGTAGAATGATTAAAAATATTCTGATTGCATATTTTATTGCATTTCAGATAGCAATTGATTTACTTTTCTTATTATTAGGATTTACTCAACAATTGTAGCGATGCCTGCAGAGGCAACAATCCTGGTGACTACCCTACTGGCTCAACCCGATTTCTTTTAAGTCAACAAATCTTGCAGTCCTTTGTTGAAAAACAGTTTTTGTTTTATGTAGTGCCATTAAAACTGCTCAGGTTAGACAATGTGATAGTCTGAAATGCTCTTGATCAAAATCAATCTTGGAATTTTTTGTGTAAATTCTTAACTCTAATCCAAGGTGAGTTGCATCGATCGTCAAAATTTAAAGAAGCGGTCATTTAGAAATTTCCAGGAATTGACAAGTCCCGACCGTGTTTTTTTATTTAAGTATTTTAAGCTCTTTCATTTCTTGTTCTATAGATATTTATTCAGCAATCCGATTTTTCTAACTGATAACTGATTGTATAGGTACTGGAATTCGTTATCCATTTTTAGGTTACCTATATCTGTACAAGAAACAATTTTTCGCAGTAAATAGTCCATCATTGGTCTCTTTGATAGCAGATGATTACCAGTTATTTCATTAAAAACCCAATGTTTTTTTTTGTATTTTATTTATTTACCAGTATCTTCAGTAGTTTTTGATCGCACGTAAACGTGAAAAACGTGTAAACAACTGCAAGTTCCTTACGCTGTTACAAGTATTGCACTATAATTTCGAATATAAGTGGTAAACAACTTGTGTATCTTGCAAAATATATAGCCACTTAAATGAAATATAATCTAAGAACTTTATCCAATATCATACGATTACTTTTCCTTTGGGTTAGTCGACGTTTTCCCAAGCACAACTTCAGTTTATATTTTGGCCGTAACATGTGCACTATTCGCTTCCAAAAGAAAGAAGCAATCCAAACTTTCTTCTGAAACGTTTTACTTGTGCTACATGGTACATTTCGCACAGTACCTACATATTATACTACTAAGTGTAGAGCAGAGGCATGTTTTACTTTAATGCATTGGGCAAATCAATGGCCGTTTAAAATCACTACCGTTTTATGTGGCGTATATCTTGTAGGGAACTATGGAACAGTCTTCAAGTAGACTGTTCAAGTCTGCCCACTGGCCCTACTCCTGGCAGAACACGGTAAAATAGTTGGATTCTACTGCCAGCTATAAGTTGCATCTCTTCCAGATGTTAAAAAAGGAATGTATTAGATTAGAATTTAGGATGTGGTTCATTATATTAGTAAACCCCATTGTGGTCGGTTGTGGTGGATCGTTCCTTGAACTTTAGGTGTATTTTATTAGGCAAAATTTGGCATTTGACTGGAAATAAAAGTTATTTGTTGCCATAGTTCAAGTAAATAAATATTACAGGAATAAATTCTTAAGAACAACTTATAGCAATGCAATTAAATGAATTTCCACTTCCAGAGGCAGTTAATGAAAGCAGAATATTGAAAAGAGTTGTTATTAGTTAGAAAAGAATTAATGTGAGTATAGCTGCATTTACGTAAATAGTAAATAAAGTAGTATTTTTGTTCCGTATCGTATCGATAAAACAGTAGGTATATCTGTCGTAAACGTCAGTTGGTTGGTTGGGAGAAAGTGAGAAAGAAGGTTATTGGAGCTTCCTGGCTAAGTAGTGCACTGCATGGGCTATAATGCAAGTAGCCCCTAAAGAAATGTATGAGCAAATGGGAGATTTTCTTGTCTAAATGACGTTAATGCGTTTGAAATGAGATATTGTCCATTGCCTATACTATAATAGCATAAATGGGATAAAGGATGCCTAGCCCACCTACACAGTGGATTTTTAGATTATGGACTGTACGAAGTGATTGTGTACTGCTTAGTTTATAAGGAGCCTTGATGCGTAAAGTAAATAATATCTGATGGCATCAGTTTCTGTAGCCGTATCGTATTGTCAGACTTTCTTTGCTTTCTCTCTGAGTGTGCTATGTACAATGTACCTTAGTCTGCATGTCTATCTAGTATATTGTTGTTGTGTAGTGTTTCTAGTTGGTTGTTTGTTTGTCTACATGCCAAGAGTTTTTCTCAAGGCCTACCTCTCTGCTTTATGACCACCAACAGATTGTGCTTAGGCTATTGGTACTTATCAGAAAACTTTAGGCAACTAATCCCTTAACGATGAGTAAGTGCACTTTATTCTTTAAAAATAACACGGAACATATTTTAGATCTCTATTGGTTCTTTAGGGCTCCTTCCATTTAAAAACATACGGCTTAAATGTACATTTTTTATCCCCCATCATAGGGAATGGGAAATCCTAAGGAATCTAAACACGTTCCTAGCCAGCATCATTTGTTTCTGTTCCAAAGGAAATAAGTTCACTTGATGGGGAAGATACCAACAGCAGTCGGATTTGTCGAACTGGAAACGATTGGGCCCGTCCCTACACAATAACACAAACTCGTGGGAATTTCGTAAGTTCACGGTAACCGATGGTCTGCATAATAATCAAATCAGTGAGACATATAATTTTGAAAAAAAGTACGAAAGAGAATATCCTATCCTTCCTGAGTTATTTCCCAGAGGTTTTACCTCATTTCCTCCAGTTGTTTCTCTGCGTTCAACTACCCATTCGGGCTACGAAATGCTCTGATCCCATAAACTAACCAACTTATGCCCCGCCGTCAAGTCCTTTCAGCTCCTTTGATTCAGTCAATACGGAGTTTGCAACGCTTAAATTCAAGCCCACATTTCAATGAATTCAACACAATGTGCCCATTGTAATTTACAATGCCGCAAGTACATATAGATGCACTCTTTTATTAAATCAAGCAACCTTGCATAATGTAGTAGTACCACACACGTATAAAAATAGTAGTTTCAATATATGGATACTACTCTCAATAGCCACATTCTCATCATAATAATATTATCTAATGTTAACCATGTTGGATATAACTATAGGAAGTTTTGCGTTTGTGTGCTAAAGAAATATTATATTGATTGAAGATACTCAAGGCAAGGATACAAATAATATTAGCTTACATGGCCATGCATTTTCTAGCTTTAAGTATGTACAGGGTCGGTAGTAAATTACCAAGGTACCAGGGAAAGTATCTAATTCCAGGAAACATTAGAATTACTATTATTTCAATTTAAAGTTGTTGCCCTTGTAGAGTACTCCTCGCCCCAAAAAAATCATTCTTCAGACCTGCTGTCGCATGCACTCTGGAACTGTCGTAATATTTAAAGTGGACGTATTCACTAATTTTTCTACATGAAACGCTGTAGCGGGCGCAATAAAGTGTTTCTAACGGTGTAAATTTTAGTAACTTGTAAAAGCGTATGGTTATTTTCTAGGATTTTCTAGGAATCAGCTAAACGACAGTATGTACCTTAAAATGATCGTTGGCAACCCTGTGCATATAAGTACACAGTGACATATTGAGTGATAATCTTGTGGTATTTATTTATAGAATTGGGCAGCATGAAATGCAGGCAAAGACAAGTTGGGAAAACAAAGGCATGTTACACGATGATATTACTATCTGTAGTGTGTACTGACTTTGATTTTGATTCTGTATTTACGAAGACATTGTTTGCATTGAAATCAGTCTCGTGATCATGGCAGTAAAAAGTGAAAGAGCAATAGGAACTAGTAATATTATTGATATCGATGTAGTAACATGGCAGACAATCTGGAATTGGGATCAGAGAGACTGTATACTACGCGGCCAATAATAACATATCTCTTCGTTATTGTTATCCAAATAAGATTGTCTTCTTTCCCGACTTTCCCATCTTACTTTCCAATTTTGAAAGCAATGGGAGAAAAGACAATAGAACGGTGAAGCAGGTAGCGTTCAAATACATATTTACTAGGGAATTCAACGACAGAGAAAATCATATTTCCGTCGTAGGAAATCCACCAAAATGGCTTTCTCCTATATTCAATAACCTGTCTAGTCATCATAAGAATATGTGCCTAAGCACAAGTCAGTTTTGAGTGTTTCAACATTTGATACAATGACAATAGAGATCCGTTGGGCTGGAGTGGAGGAGAGCAAATTGGGACCAAATAAGCAGGCATCCTCCTGACTCTGACTTCTGCTCACCAGCCCAGGTCGAAATCCTTGCTGACAGATATCTATCTGTATGTAGATGTGCGTGCTCATAGCACAAATACAAATATCGTGTAAGTGCACTTCCCTTGAATCACTCTCAATAACTGACTGGTCTTTCTCCTCCTTTTTCTACAACTCTGTAAAGAGCCTTTTTTACTTATCATAAAAGTTATGAATATTGGATGCTATATATACGGCTTATTAGTAACAAATACTAAAAGCCCAAGCCGTCTATACAAAAAGTCTAATGAAGCAATAAGATGAACGAATCCATTCAAAATCTTTCTGGAAAAATCTATACAGTTGATTCCAGTGCTTTTTTATCACATATGTATATAAAAAGGAAATTGATTTTTATAGACATCATTTTAAACTTGTTTGCGACGCTATAAGTACAGGTCCAATTTTGTTGCATTGAAAAATAATTCATATTACTTAGGTAAAAATACTTAGAATATCAAAACCTTATCCTATTTTGATATTTTTTAAGTCACTGCAGGAAAAGAGACACTTATACCTGAATGCAACCAAATTATTCTGAGGTTTAGAAATTCAATGCCATAATGAGTATTGGGCATGAAATATAATTTGTGAGGCATGTGTCCTGCAGATTTAGTTTAAGTACACTCAATACAAATACTCTCCCATTTCCCATTCATAAGCCTCGACAGAGAAAGTCAGAGAAAGCAGATACTTTTATTGCGCTTCGAGTAGTCAATATTCTATGTATATGCAATATAAAAATAAAATAAATATGTAAAATTCAATATCCTACCGTATTCTAAAGTAAAATAGTTAAGGTGGCCTCGATTTCCAGGATTCGTGACCACAAAAATAAATATAATAATAATATTGATATAGGTAACCAAAGGTTGCATTTTCTGTTGATATTAGCAATTGTCTATCTCACGTTGAATTTCATTTCTGTAACGACAACACTGTAAAGGCTAAAAATTGCATTTTCAAACTTACGGAATCCTTTGAGGATGACTTGCCACAGTTTGCCTTGCGAAAAGAAAGAATATTGAAAGAATCTGTTCTCCACAGCGGAATTCGTTATCATTACTCTGCATGTTGGCATCCACCCATACTTAAAGTCAATGGAATCCATCAGAAGAACACTGTCCATTAATTTAAAGTAAATTACACAGTCAGGATGCAGTAAGGCATAATTAATGCTCATGTGTAATATGTGTGTACGTGCAATTGTTGTTTCTTGTCGTTTTTGGAGTTTTTGTGCACTGTTGTGCAAGGATGTAAAGCTGAAGCAAACACTTTTATACGCCCATCTGAACATTTCCGAATCAGATACTCCTGCCTCGATTGCTAGCCGCCGTCACTGCCGCAGGTAAAAACATTCAGCCGATTTTTACTTTGACTAAAAACGACGAATAAATAAGTTTTGTCGATTTCTAGATAAAAAAATCAGACAATATTAATTGTCATTAGTTTATTTGGCCAAAGAAATCAAATTGTTAACCTGACCTAGAACCTAGAACAGTATGCCATTCGGAATTTAAGAGGTCTACCATTTTTAATTGTGTATTTACTTTTAAATAATAGACCAATTTCAGTGCTACAATTGTATGGCATTGGTGCCAAGTATTCGCGCCGTCGTTGAACCTATGTAGTTATTACCGTCTATCGTTAAACGGAAATTTCCAACGTCCCAAAATCTGGAACGCAGTAATAATTTCCGTCGCCTAATTTTTAAGTCATGAAAATTCCCAATACTACTAATAACATTTCGATTAGTCTGTTTAAATTATAACATCATCACAAAAATGAATTTCATTAGTTGACTGGCTACTCCACCAATACTCCATATTTCGGTAGGCTGAGACGCCGCCAATGTAATTACCCACGGCTGGGATCCCTGTCGGGAGAAAGCAGTAATGTAGGTTTGTCATGATGCTCCGTGTACCATGCTTCAGGAATTTAGATTGATGATGAAAGTCTTTGAAATTTCAGTCAAACTAATTTCGTATGTATTAAGCCAATAGGACATTGCATACCTGGAATATGTAGTAGATGTTCCCTTTCCCAACAATTTTCTAATGGAATTTTCCTAGTCTCTAATAAAGGACAAATTCGTATTCCATGTGTCCCTGTGTGTGCTCTGCTGCATCAAATAAATAATGATATTATTACAATGTGACTCTAGTCTTTTAAGATAATTTTGGCATGTATTGATTATCCCCTAGAAATTTAATTAACTTTGCGAAACAGACTTCATATTGTGTCATCAGTGG
>JABASI010003932.1:0-15211 GCA_019776505.1 Tomocerus nigrus | reverse complement strand
CACTCGAGCATAATATTTACTTCGAAGAGTGTACTTAATTAAATTCAATACTAGTAAATACAACTCGGTATAACACAAATGCTTACATATGGCGACATATTCGTTGCGAATAAATACAAATACACAATATTATAAGCAATACTTAAACACACTAGTCAACAGCAGAATTGTAATTCTTTGATAAAAAATATAAACCGAAGGGATTGTCGCATTTTCTGTCAATCAAATCGAATTTAAATGCATAATGACAAAATGGTCAGACTTAACTTTACAACCGAAATGTACAATCAGTACAAAACACATCAGCAAAATGTTGTGTTGTCTATTTGGCGGCATGATATTTTTCCTGAAATAGCTATTCAGTGTGTTTGCACAGAAAACAAAATATATTAAATGTAAATATTACTAGGATATCATGATCATGACAAGAATATAACCCTGAATATATAATTAGTTTATTATTATTACACTGAATATCAATCGAAAGATCATGTCGTTCTATCTCTTAAATTACACGTCTAATTGCATTCCTTTTTATACCATGGTCGTAAAATCACTAAACAAATTATATTTATTGTGCACTCCACCACTTTTTGACACTTGTAAATATTTTCCAATAATTTTTGTATTTATTTATTTCTAATGACTAATGGTTGGCAATAATTACGGGCTTGATATTTATTTCTTATTGCGTGATTATAAAGTAGCCTATTTGGCTTCATATCGTGTCATAGCTCCTTTCAAATCTAACTCAAAAAGACACGAAAAATGAAGAACCCGTTGTGTGCATAAAGAATTTAGTAAAGTATGTCACTGGTTGGAGTTGGAGGAAGGAGCTCGTATTATCATTACTAATAATAACTACTAACTAAAGAGTTTAAAAGAATGCTAAAGGACAGCCGACGACTTTACAACATTCTTATTGTAAAAAGAACTGTTCAAGTCTGATTTTTCTATTGTTTCCAATTTCTAAGTTGACAATTTTTTGAGTAAAGATGAGTTACTTGTAGGCGAAATAGAAGTAAAAAACTTAAAACGTCTATTCCGAGTTGACTTAAGACGCACTAGCATCAATTATCTTTGCCATTGGACTTTCCAGAAGATTTATAGACACCATTAGTTTTAGAACTGGCGTTGTTAGAAGAAGAAGCACCGGCAGCTGAGAAAATGTCCATTTTAGAATTATTCACGGGACTTGTAAGTGAGCTGTTGGCATTGAGGATGACATCACCCTCGTCGTCCAGCATCTTCAGTGGCACACAATTTTGACTATCTCTTATCGCCGTCAGGATGAAAAGAGGAGTCAAATTCCCAGCGATCCACTCGGCGCTTTTACAAAAACAAATATGAAACAAAAAAAAATGAATTTCATTGGTCAACTCTTCTTGCTAAGCACTAGGGAAAGATGAAACTACTTTTGCTACACCGCGTAACTACGTTTAGCACAAAAGAACCAGAAGCACACGTTGTTCATTTCTATACAATTCTACTAAAATTCTGTAGGAAATTTCAGAACAGAGAATACTATTTCTAATTCTTTTTAGAAAGTTTTTAGTAAAGACAGAAATTAGAAACTTTCATTTCTTTCGAAATCATTTCTTAATCTTTCCATGCTAGAGAAATATATCGGACAATTTTAAGGAAACATTCACTTTTAGTCACAAACAAGAGTTAGAGACATAAACACCAGAGTTAAGTAAATAGAAAGGATGGCCAAAAGAAATCGTCCACACTGTGAACATTTTTCTATTCATACAAAAACATGCTATAGAGTCCATATCCCAATAAGAGAAGAAATAATACAAGACAGAAATACAGACATGGAGTAAAAAGAAGCTGCACAATAATCACAGTTGAGTCAAACCAGTCGCCATCATACACACAATCCCAACCCAAACAACTGTGAACCACAAACAAACTACGAAAAGACGCAAGAGAAATTGAAAATTGGAAGTTATTTAGAAAATCTGTTATTGTATTGAGACCTGTCATCAGACGTAGCAATGGTTTCCTTAATGGCACAATTAAGGTAGACATCCCAAGGAGCTTTACTACGATGTGTATCGAGAATCTCTTCCAAATAACAACTAGGCAGGCCATGCTTAGCCCAATGGTTGATCACAATCGTCAGAAATCGGCAGGCCTTTACACGTTATTTACATATTGAAGATGTACATTTCATTTCATTCATTCTATTCATTCATTACCCGTAACAATAACGTTTGCAAAACTTTAATCCAATCTAAGTAGTTAATCTATGTTAACGCCTATCTTTTTCAAATAAAATGTGATAGCAATTTTTAAAACTTAAAAATATTGTCAACATTACTATATACCAAACTTCAAAATTGTATAGTGGATTTAATTTTTAAAAAAACTCAGAAAATTTTCTTTTACCAATTAATACAACATAGAAATAAGAGGTCTTACCTGTTCTAAGGTTGCATGCTTTTTCTTTTCCATACAATTTAGATAGTTACTGATCGCCCCAAAAGCCTTATTTTTGTCTCCACTAGCAGCATTGAGATTATGCTTCAGTGCCCCTTCATGATTTTCCAACAGAGTTTCCAATAGACAGGCGGCTTGATGGTTATTCCATTTTATACACTGTTCAATTAAATACAATTTACGTTAAATTCGTTACAATAGCACAAAGACTTTGAGCTGCATATATTTTCGATACTACTACTAATAATAATAATGTTTTCACGCAAACGTTGAAATACAACTACGTAACTACTAGACAAAACATCATAAAATTACGATCGCTACTCCATTGTAAAATGTCGATTTTTAAACATTTTAAAATGTTTTTCAGGGTAAAATGGACATGGAAAAATGGACATGGAAAAATCCATGGAAAAAACGATATCGTAATTTTATGATGTTTCGATAATCCCAGAATACGACAATTTTTCCAATTTTTGCTTAGCGGGAAAAAATTCTTTCTGCCAAGCTGCCCCTGATCCCCAAGCGCTGGTCCCATTTTTTAGAACTGTTTGAATATTTATGACATTAATACATTCCACATGGGCACTTCTGGCACTTCATAAGATAAAATGAAATTATTAATGGGCTTTAACAGTAATTTCAAAATGTCGATTTCTGAAGTGAAAGTAGGTTTAATTAAGAAAGTCTGTCTTTTGGATGTTTATATGGAGAAGATGAGAGAGAGACTCACAACGGTGGTCATTGCTTTCGGCTCGTAATTTCTCCTGAAGGCTTTCAATGCCCATTCCAGCAATTCTTGATCTACGACATTGTTAGGTGGGGCTATTTTATGACCGCTCATAATGCTGCTGTCCCCTTCCCAAGACACTTGCTTCGGTAAACCTGGAATATCCCTGAGACGAAAGTAAATTGTTAGACGGCTGCCGCACCTTCACCACACGTTTCTTCGTTCTTATCGTCATTACTGATTGCTCTTCATCCGTCTCCATCCTTCCCAGCTGAAAAATACATGCACAACCATTAAGTACATCGGGAATTATAAGCATATTATCATTAATAATAATTATTAATGATAATAATAAATAATAAATATGATGATAATTATTATCATCATATTTATTAGAATTTTTAGGGCAATCTGTAGTTGCAAAAAAATCAATGCTTTGTTAGGAGGGTGAAATGACCAGTTTTCATAGGAAGGAAAGCCGGCTTTGGTATCTCCTACATTTATTCTTGCATTTGATATTGCCACATCATTATTTGTGAACGATGTGGTGTTTTGCATGGAATTCTATCAAATGCTCTGCATTAGCAGCAGGAAAAACGGGTATCTACAGCATGTCTACTACGAGAACCGCTACTGCAACTCCACAATAAAAACAGCACAGATCTCACTGCATTGCCACTAGCCTAGTTGGGTATTCACTCGCAACTCTGTTCCCTTCTACACAACTAAATCAATACATGGCCTACAGCTATGCATGCTATGCTACACAACATAGCACAGCACAAAATATTTTTCAAGGTTAGCTGTAGACGCAAATATTCTGAACAAGCACGATAAAGTGTCTACACATACCTCTTTAGGAAAAAAATCTTAGACGGCACGATTTCACTATTTTGATTAACACATTAGCATTTACAAGAAAATATTTTCCTTGACTTTGACCACCTATTGGCTTAAGTAATGGACAGCTTTATGTTCATCATTCTCATTTTACAGCTCCGGAACTTGACGTTAAGAAAAAACTTTGCAAATATTTCATTAAGAATGAGATCCGATGATCTATATAGGTAATCAACTCCTTAAGTAATGGACGCAGCTTTATGTTCATCATTCTCATTTTACAGCTCCGGAACTTGACGTTAAGAAAAAACTTTGCAAATATTTCATTAAGAATGAGATCCGATGATCTATATAGGTAATCAACTCCTTTTGCAACGTATGAATTCGTTTTTAAAATATTTGAAACAGTTACTGAAACTGTAATTAGATATTGTATTAAACCCGTTTTTCCCAATAAATTAAACCTATACGTCTCACTCATTACACTCATTAGTCTTAACCACAATTTCTGGAAAAACTTATAACGACTCCGGATTCCGGATGACTTGATTTTTTGCTGTTTTTCCATTACGTGTTGATATAAAATGTTGTCAATAATTGTAATAAAACATGAGATTTTCTGATACACCGTATAACTCGAGTTAGTTCCCCAGGGCAAACTATTAATTGTTTCACCAATTCCTTTAATGCAATAGCTCATCCCGGACAGGAGAACCGTAAAGAGAGTAAGTTACATGTAAATTGCAATAAAATATTATTATTTATTATTATTACATGTAAAAATTAAATTTTCGGGGTCATTTCGCAAAAATAGTAAAAACACAATCCAAAGAAACTAATTCGAGTTGTACGGCAGCCAGAGAGAGTAGATAAAATGTAAATGTACCTGCCCTGCGGAATTGAATCCACAGCCAGAGAGGCGTCCAGTGTCCTTCTCAATAATAAAAGTGCAGTCTCCCGCACAAACCAAATCCGAAGCAATAATCATTTTGTCTTCACAGTCAATCAGCTCTAAAGTTTTACTATCATCGTCAGGCCGCACTAATTGTCCGCTCTTGCCGAGTCCCCAGGTGTAAACAAAACCAAGAGAAGTCATCACAGCTAAATGCGTAGTTGCTACATTTACCTGCAAGCAGAAGAACGCATCATCATTACTAGCTAATTAAGCAGAAGTCTGGTAAAATGTTTTAAAATCTCCTTGAATGATTAATAGTGAATACTTTAACAATATCCCCAGCCGTATGTGCAGTGTCAATCATACTCGGGAAGGAAAAGTCTTTCTCCTCTTCCCACGACTCATCTGGAGGACCTTTCTCTTTCTTCTTCGAGCCCGACAGTAGAGACCTCAACGTAGCTGGATTCAGTCCACTATAAAATAACCTATTCTTCGTTGTCACCATCGCCTGCAATCCAATCAAATCACATACAATCACACACATCTAATATTAAACCATTTTTCATTTTATAATTGATTTACTAATTAGGTACAAATCATTTAAAAACATTAGTGCCATTTTCTGTCCCAAAGTCATTGACTGTTCGTAGTTCGTGTTCGAGGGGTGAAATGGCCAAATTTTATTGAAAAAATGGCTTTGGTATCCCCGCATTAATTTTGCATTTAAATGTTTTAGACGCTTTATGAGTAAAGCTCTAATTACACAATTCATTTAAATGCTCTACTTAATTACAGATAATTAGCTTCTTTCATGCATGACCTAAGTCTTACATAATAACTGGTAGAGAATACCTAAAGATATTCCATTTAGATAGGAGCCTATATGATTAGTCTTTACAATAATTATATATGCGACATTATTTTACTACTCACTATTTACGTTTGTAGAAAACTGTTCCATTTAAACTAGCGAGATGATCAATCAATCAAATCTCGTAACACAGTTTATTACAGTAGTACACGTACATTCTAACAACATACCTAGAGAGGTAATTTATAGGTAAGAATTATTAGAAGATGACATAAATAAACTAAAAGTTGAAACTGGTGAACGGAATCAATTGAAATCCATATCTGCTAATTGAGAGCAACATTTTTATTATTACCCAGTACAAAGTTCACTGTTAGCAAAAGGGAGAGAGAGGAATTATTGGAGAATGCGGACGTGTCAGATTTATGCATACATAGATAGCGTCTAAAAGAAATAACAGTTCCATTGGCTATAAAATTGGCTAAGACATGCTTCTTTAGTGCATATGTAGTCTACTTTTAGGATCCGTTGGTGTGATATTCCTTATTATGAATAATATTATTTTCCTTTGGAATGTGAAAGAGAAATACAGAGACGAGCAGCATTAAGTTCACATGACTTTCACCATGTAAAAACAATCACACTTCGTCTTTTCACGAGTAAAACACAATCCTAAATTCTTCTGAATTAATTTTTTATTTTTGTCAAGTGCTAAAAGTGAAAATGAAGTAACATTTATACTGAAAACGACGTGAAAAATATTTTCGGGCGCTTTTTATGTGCGAAAACAAGAAATGTCCTTTTTACATGGTGAAAGTCATGTGTGAAGTTATTTGTGTCCATCCCTGTAGGTTGTGCCTGTGGTGACTGAATATGAAAAAGGTGAACACGTTTGAGAGCATGCATGCCAAAAGGCGAAGAACGGAAGAGCGGAATATATTGCCAGCCTGGAAAAGATTCTTTGACCCGGTGAGCAGGCGGTTTACAATTAGAGAGCTGTGTATTTGTGCAGCACATTTTGTGTGCAGAGAGCGAGAGAGAAAGGACTTATGATGTAATTCTTGTCCGTGCACCTTATCTTGATGGACGGAAAGGTTCTGACGAATGGCCAAGTTGCCTGACCGATGATTTTTATTTGCCCCATGCCCAGCTCTCTTAATTATTTCCATCACACAAGGCAACACTGATCCTATTTGCCTCCTTTTCACCATCACCACCATTTTCTCTAGTTATGGCCAATTTTCTCGTGTGCTACATCTCCACTCATTGCGGCCTCTCCTCAAGGCTCGTCGACTCTTGTTACCAACCATGGGGAAGTGGGACAAGGTAAGGTAAGCCCTTCCACGAGTTTGCAATTTAAAATTTCACAATTTTTCCTGGCGACAGAAATGAAGATTTTGTGTACAACAGACTGTTAATACACACAGACTGGCAACAAAATCCTCATTTCTGTCGCCAGTGGAAAAAAAGTGAAATTTTAATTTCCAATCTCTCGGACGGGCTTACCGTCTCCCACTTCCCCATGGCATGGTAATAAGAGTCCACGAGTCTTAAGCCTCTCTTCCACCACCAAAAAAGCAGTCAACCTCCACCACCGCATGGCAAAATCAAGTACATCTAATGCACCTATAGCCATGCCAGAGCCATGGACATAATGGACAGGGAATAATCCACACCATTCCAATCAAATCCTTGTACACCTTTCATTTGCAAGTCCTGTGTTGTACTTTGTACTATATCTGGAACACAAAAGAAATCCTGCATCTGCACTGCACTACACCCGAAATAACTCCCAAGCTAAATTCAGACATCCCATCCACCTCTTCAAGAACGAAGCCATATAGAACGTACTTAAAGATCCAAATATTATTTTTCTTCGACCACCAATGAATTCTACGTTTTTCACTTTGCTTGACATTCATAGATAGGGGGATTTCTTGCACTGGATCACATTAATCAAATAACTCCAGTTGGATAGGGACCTCCTTCCAGTCTGCTCCTCATTTAAGTTCATTCCTCGCCAAGTGTACATACACTAAGTAAAATATTTAACAGTATTCCTCAGGAGCACAAACTGACCTAATTTCATCAAAATTAGTTTCAAAGTGACAGAGAAATCTTTCTCGACAATTTAGCCTATAAAATGGGAGAAATGTATTATGAAGACAAAGTCTACTGCTGCTCAAATACGCCAAAAGCTGAGGCCAGGAAAATCGCATTATTTGATATTGTAAGATTTGCATTCACACTCTTTTTGCAATTACTATTTCTATTATAACCATTTAAAATGTCAAATCCCGAGGATCTCATAATCTCATTCTTTGGAATATTATGGTAACTGAATTTGTTCCGCGTTTCCTCTTTTACAGATTGGATACTTTTTTGCCTTAATATTTTGCTCTTGGGCAACAGACTTTGTCAAAAATGACCCAGAGACATTTCGTAATATGACTTTGAGCCAAAATGCTTCTTTAGCAACTGATTTCAGTTTTCTGCTCGACTTTGAAGGTTTCTACTCCTACAACATTTTAATTCCCTATCAAATTAACTACTTACTTACAAACTGAAAGTGAAAGTTTACTGTCTTATTTAATTACTAGAGGAAGATCAAAACTTTTTCTTTGCGGGATTGCTAATATGGTGTCTCTACGGCATGATTATTGGCACAACTTTACTTATAGCTGCTGAAAAGGTAAATTAATATTGCTGTTGCATTTAATTTTAATCGTCTAAACTGAAATGTCAGAAATGTGCAGGTTGAGGAAGCAAAGCCAATTTGTGTCAGGTTAAATTCATTATTTAATTTTCAGAGTTATCAAACGTTGCTGAAGTTGTGGTTTGCTTTGACGATCTTGGAGATCCTTCTGAGTCTATTTCTAGCAGTGCTGGCCTTAATGTATTTGGAAAGGAAGACGTCGATCACGTTCTTCTCCGTCATGGCCTACCTGTATAAATGGTACGAATTGTGGATCATCTACAGACTCACCAAAGAACTTCGCTCAGCCTCCACCGTTTTTGCGAGAGAGGGGAACAAGCCGTATCCCGCCTTCACGGTGAACGGGCCGACGCCAAGTGCGGATGCGGACAGCTACACCCAGTCCGTCTTCACGATAGAAGGTCACACCCCTCCGCCCAACAACAACCACAACGGAAGGGTACAGTTCACCAGCTAAAAATCCCACCCTACGTACGACTTAAATCTCTTTTTCGAAAATTCTATCTAATTTCTCCTCCACACCACGTCCGTCCGAATCCTCCCCTTTTTTGTATTACATTTATTAAAATATCTAAGTTAAGTGTAAAAAAAGAGACTAAAATCGACTAAAATGATGTACAAACCGTTATTTTCCACTTCCAGCAAAAGAGCAATGCAATTTAGTGCAAACAGTGCAAAGTGTACGTATAATACCTACTACTATACTACCTAATTCTGTGTGTTGTGTACCAAGCAAATGTATATGGAATATTTCCATCCAAATAAAAGCCACATTTATACTTCCAAATTCCATTCACTCATTCCCGTTTTCATGACTTCCCCTGCATTATTGGCTACATTTCTAATTTTGTCATCTCGCAAGAATCAATAAATGAGTCTCCGTTCCCTTATCCTCAGGAAAATAATGACCACGTCAATGCTATAAACAGGCATTTCAATAAGATAAACTTAACTTGCGAAATTTTTTCGGGGTAGTAACGTTGTGACTGCGTCAAACGAACCACATAATCTACTATCAATCAGCACAAGGTTAAACCAATCATAAAAGATCAGAAAAAGTCTGCGTCACTTGATACAACATACTTAACACTACACTATAACTATTAACAACATGAAGAATGAATTGCATACCGATCCCCAATTCTTTCAATCTATTTCACTCCTTATACAAAAAACGAACGAAAGGAAATAACAAAAACAAGTTTTAACTTTTCTATAAGAATTGAAACGTTAATTGGGAAAGTTGAGCGCATATCCATTAATTGCATTGTGTTATGTTATAAATGTCCATTGTTGTGAATGCTCTGAATACAATAGGAGATCGATTATTAAGTACTCGTACTTAGTACCTTTACCTACAACTTTCTTCACTTGTAAATTTCATTCCTTATATTTAAGCTATATACTTAGTTCACCAAAATTATTCTCACGCCTTTACAAGAAATGTCATCACTTTCACTATCCATCATTGAAAGCGGTGAAAGATCAAACCAAAGATACTACCAAATACCAAATTACCAAATACCAAAAGATATTCAATTAATTTTTAAGTGCACTCAAACGCCGAGTAGTTCGAGTACTCGGCATTTTAGGGAGTCGAGTACTCGACCCGACCGAGAGCACTTGGTACTTTTGGAACTCGATGCATTTGAGGATTTTACTCGAAGTCAGTCTAGTAGCAAAATGCCGGCATCCCAAATTGTTTCCCATAATTGCTATCTGGCTGGACAGCTTTGACTTTATCGGTTCACACACACCAAACCAAACTATTTATTTACTAGGTAGGCACTCGGATTAGCATTAGCATTATCAGCAAAAAATGATAATGCTTACTTCATTTTTAATTCTCGCGCATCGAACATAATATGAGAACCCATGCAAGTTACGTACTACATGTTCTACTGGTGACAGAAACGACAATTTTGTCGCCAGTCTGTATTCTGCAGTGTATGATTTGTATATAGGTAGACAGCACTTAAACCAGTAAGAAAAAAATGAAAACTGTAATTAGACAGTTGTTTTAAAATGAATTCCATTCCATGCATAAATAGAATTGCTACAGACACCACTTGATATAGAAAATGTTGTGCTAAGCGTTTAAGCACTGAGAGTGAAAAGTCGAGTGGGAGCTCGGGATTACTTTCCCCATTGAAACGGCCGTTTATGTGGCTATTAGCTAATCAAGTTAGGAATTAGGATAGGTAGATACGGTAGGTGGTCTATCCTATATCATGTACTATATTATTAGGATCCATGGATATATGAGGTTGAAAGGAAAGGATAGGAGAAGGACAAGAGATATAGAGATAGCATGACGGAAAGCCATTGTCGACAAGAGTAATTTCACCTGGAGAAAGAATAAATAACAATTGTACCCGTTTAACAAACTTCACTTGGCTAAGTTTAGGGAAAGTCTGAGGAGAAAAGAAAGGCCAATATTGAAGGACTATTATAAGATTGCTTTCCAACCAAACCAGTTTCCTTCCATTATAGCAGACTTGCAAAAGCAGAGTACGAAGCATGAACAAATTTTTATACGAAGCTACCTTAACAGCCCGAGCCGTGTATATTAATGTGTTGTGTTATGTAGCCAATCTTATAGTTATAATATCGTAAAGTGTAACTCGGCAGCTTAATCGAGGTGTTGTTACTTGTTTGTTCCTTGACTCACTATAGTTAGGTGTCCCACATTTCCATTTACTCTCGGATATTTAGAATTTATAATTATACCTGACCAAACCAAGTCACCAAAAACTACATACCGCCTTAACTACATATTTACATCGCAAAATATTATGCTTAGGTTTAGGCAGGTAGCTACTTTTTAGTGAAAACAAAGAGACATTTACAGTATGAGTCATCGAAAGGGTTGACGGTCAGCTTCTTTCTCTTCTGTATATCCAACTTTCACCAGTACTTTCCCTCGCCCCCATTTTTATCAACACGCCAGTGGTGATTTATTTGTGTGTACTTGTTTTGTACAGCGTAAAACATTTTTTTATTGGGCTCGAAGTTATAACGAAGAAAGGCATATTTTTATTACGTCCACATATAATATGCACCTGGATTTTTGTCTGTACTGCTCTCATGTCTTACTATGCATAGGGATATGCTAAATAAATAACTTATGATGACTTGATGACTCTTTTGTTGCGTATCTTAAATACTTGATGTTACAAACTGTGAACAAAACGTACAGGTGATATTTAATCATTCCATGTATCCCCACAAGTTTAATTATCTAATTTCAGATAACTTCCACCTTCTACCCTTTCTACACTATTATTTCGTTGCATTTTTAGATGGCTTTTCTACCAACAGGATAAAATTCCAATTTTAAATGTTCATCAGCATTTGGTTTACTCCATATATGCCCAAAGCATATACCGACAAGTTAAATTCTGCCTACAGTTCATTGCATCCATAAAGTAAAAATAATAAGGGCAGGGCATGTCTAGAATGGATTGCTGTCCCGAATGAAATTAAAATTAGTAAAACTATTAAAATATTCACATTCTTAGCCAAAAAGCTGTTATTGCAAAATCAGGAAAGTGATTATAACTATAACCAGTTAAGAATCAACTATAAAAACACTTGTGATTTCTCATGTATTGTAAATGTTGCAAATAACCTCAAAAATTAAACTAGTTTTGACTGTTAAAGGATAAGCCTCAGCAATTATACATGTAAAATTAAATCTTATGTGAAATTGGTGATGTAATGACCCCGACCGGAGAAATCACCAATTTTCCAATAAATAAATAAGTAATAAAAGACCGTTGTGTTGGCGCACACCGGTACCAAATTTTAATTTCAAAATGAATAGTACTGAATAGTACTGAATATATAGTAACTTTAATAAACTGTTTCAGATTTGATTCCAAGATTGGATTTTCAATTTCAATTTCAGATTTGATTTAATGCCAGAACTCACTTCCAATCTTGACACAATACATAATACGACGATAACAGAGCAGGTATATGCTAAAGAAATGCTTTCCACGCAAAAAAGTTATCTTTTCCAGTACCAATACAAAATCAGTAGCTGTATGTAATACGGATGAAGATATAACGTTTGTTTCCCTTTCTAAACGCAATTCATAATCGCCAATCCCACATTAGTAGCAAATTAGTGCAATAGTGCATGGATGTAATTCTGTGTTTAAATGTGTTATATAAAAGGCAGTAAGTAGAGTAGTAAATAGCAGTAGAACATTGTTGGAATGTTGGGAGGCTGGTTAAATCCGAAAATGGTTTAAAAATGAAAAGAGACGAGGCCTTAGTACATGGCTGCCTACTAACAATGGACCAGGGGGGACTGCCACGCTTTCACTCACTCAATGGAACTGTGCAAACCTATTCTGCTGTCACTTTCTTTAATGTACACATTCAGCCCTAAGCCATTAATAGTAGCAATTGAAACTGCAGTATAAACTGCTGTCATACTACAAATGACTATAATACATGCACGAACCCTAACTAGGGGGTACTTACCTATACACAGTAATACACCACACCATGTAGCGACTGAAACTAACTGCCCAAATGAAGCATCCCTTTGAATATGTATCACGCAGTTTTATTTACATTGCTTATACTTTCTTTGTTTCCTTTCGTCTATTCAATAACAGTTTGATTTGTAATAGTAAATAATAGTAATAGTGCTAATTTTCTCTGGACATAACATCACTTTACTGCCGTGTGCTGCAACAATAATTTTCGAAACAAAAACACAATGAAAATGATTGTAGAACATTGTTGACACGAACAAATACATAATATTTGAGAAAACTAATTGCAGCTTACTATTACTACTTGTAATGGGAAGAGACACAATAAGCTAGATGCCTTTGTGTTTTACTCACATTTTATTAATGCCATTATTGTTGAATTTTTAAAATGTTGTGACCGCTACGGGTCTATTAACGAGTTTTTAGAATAGAAAGGTTGACTCCGTACTATCCTTACGACCGTATATACGGGCACCAGAATTTGTGCGGTGAAAGTCGGCGAAATCGAAAGCAGTAGTATGTTGACTAAATGATTATTTCATACTGTATGTGCTTAATAATGATTGGTTGGGAATTCAGGACACATACTGTATTATAGTGGACAGATTTGTCATAAACAATATTTTCTAATCATGCATGCATGCACACGGTGGTAATAATATTATAGTGACTACTAGGTGCAATTATCTATAGGAAACAGAATGGCGTAGTTAGCTAGGCACAACTTAGAATTGTGCAGACAGGTAAGTAAAGGAAATAGGAGCACAGGACTTGTGCACACATACATCCACCTTTGATCTTATCCAATCCAACAACTTTTGACATTAGAAATTACATGTGTGCCAGGAGTTGGACTAGTGAAAGTAGAAACAACCGAGTCAACACATAGCTCCACACATATCCACATACGTCCAAGTCCATGTCCAGTCCAACTGGATTTAGACATGCATGCATGCACAGGACGGACTTAGTTGTCTCAATGCCTGCTCGGAGCAAAGAGCCTGGGCTAAGTCAGGCACCCGCCTGTGTTCTTTCTCCCATCATCTCGCCAAAATTTTCCAAAAAAGATCCCTATCGCAGCATCAGTCCCTGTCCCAAAATCATTCATTCTAGCTCCAAACTTCATTACAAAGTGTCTCAAAATGACAGAGAGATGGTTTCTCTGCTCCAACTCTGCACGAACCGAGGCCCGTCTTCTCGCAACTATCGACATGGTTCGTTTTTAACACATCAAAATAATTTCATACACTCATTTCTCGCAAACGAACAACTGAATTATTCCTAGATTATTATTAAGTTTAGAATTCCAACTACGATTCTCTTTGACAGGAATGCGAATATGCGAATAATTATTATTAAATGCCAACAATTAATAATTTACTGTTTTCTTTTTCAGATAATGTCCTCTTTTGCCTTAATACTATTATTTCTCTTGACTTTATGCCATTGCCGAATATCCATATTTACTTAACCAATTTGTTGAAGAAGATGCTGACCATAGACAGGACTTGGCTAAATTGCTTGCATATGGAAGTAAGTTCCTATTCACATTTCCATTGTATTATTTTACAGGTAGATCAAGTTTTTCCTGTCTGACTTTTTCAAACATTCCATGCTTACTCTTCCTTATATTTCCCAATATAACAACATACAATACAAATCAGAGATTTATATAGAGATAGCGCTGAGCAGTTTATTTTCCTAAACAGCTCCCTTTTTGAGCAAGGTGAAAGGAGTGAAAGTTTAATTTGCTTCAAAAGGCGTGAAAAAATTTTGGTGTGCTATTTAGCGTAAAAATATGAAATTAAATTTACATTGAGAAATTCGTATGATTTTGATGGAGCCTGTACATAGAAAGAAGATTCTCTTTCTTCCAATAAAATAAATGAAATTGCTTTTGATTGTACAGGAGCAAAGCAAGCGTTATTTCTTGCGATCCCGTGGCTTCGAGCCGGAACGTCGTGGTTATTAGGAATTCTGCTGTTTCTCGGGGCACAAAAGGTAAGCAACTTTCTTCCTTGCAACAGCCTCCGTCTTAATTACCTGCGTAGGTAGAGCAGAAACAGAGCATGCAGACTAGGCATGCACCACTAAAATAAAATCTCACTCAGGATCGCCACTGCCCGTCATGGCACTTTCTGCTCACAACTGAAAAGTGGACAAGTGTATTTGTACAATGTACACATGTCGAGTGGAGAGAGCTTTATCTTATGCGTCTTACGAATAGTTACGAATGTATTCAAACTAAAGGAATGTAGTC